>JAVJIF010005564.1:0-80838 GCA_038442645.1 Agave tequilana
CACCCCCTTCCCATAAATGCATGAAGCTCTCAACATGCGGCAACTAGCTAAGCCCACCCCATTTCCCCTCATGCCTCCAAAAAAGCCGACGTGGCGCTCCCTCCTGCTTCCCCCCTGCTGCCTGGCCTCCTCGACCCACCGGGGCGGCCCGGCCCGGCAGTCCAAGTCAAAGTCAACGACGCTGCGGAGGCTGTCGTTCTCTGACGTCAGCTCGCCGGAGGACCTCTCGCTGTCGCAAATGGGGTGCGATCTCTGCGCGTTCACGCTGGCCGAGCTCGAGGCGGCCACAGGCGGGTTCTCGGATGCGAATTTCTTGGGGGAAGGCGGGTTTGGACCCGTTTACAAAGGGTTTATTGATGAGCGGGTCCGGCCCGGGATCGAGACCCGGCCCGTTGCCGTGAAGCTCTTGGATCTGGACGGGGCGCAGGGGCACAAGGAGTGGCTGGTAAGGACATTTTTGCGATTAAGGGTCTGAGTTTGTTTTGATTTATTTGTTTATTTTTCCTTTTGTTTCGTTGTTGCAAAACTTTTTTATCTTCTTGATATTTGTCTCAGGGTTTTTCCTTACAAATCAGCTGTAGAGAAAGATGGTTTAATTATGTGCCAATTCCCTATTAATTATTATATATGTAGTATTATTTACTTTATACCCTTCAAAACAATTACTTTTGCCTAGAATAATCTTTGTAAAATCAAATTAAGTAATTTAGCTTGGATTATGATTTGCAACATGTACATTAATTGGACAATATGCGCAATGTTTTTTTTTTTTAAGAAAAAGAGAATCTGGTAGGTCCCTCGCTTCATTAAAAGTCTTTAATGAAAAAAGCCAAAGGTACATCTGAAATAAAAATCTCCCACCAAAATGCGAAAAAACAATACAAATGATCAGAGAAAAAACCACTGCAACATAATTAAAATATCCTTATGCAGAAAAATCAGCACAACTGACCGCAAGCGCCAGAAAGAACAAAGCATCAGAATCCCACCACAACTCAGGTCACATGTGAACAAAGCCGATGCAAGATCCATACCCATGAAAATGCCCGAGTGGGTATTGGAATCGTCACCCACTGAGAGTTAATCCAGCATCCGCCAAATCCTCTCTCTTGCCCTAACTAAAATTAAATTGCTCCACTCAGAAATAAAAGAAGCATACATAAAAAGTTTGGTCTTTTTTCTGATGATTACCTTTTTATTTAGTAAGTCTACTAGATTTCTGGGTACGTGTGCGTACATGGGAGATTCAAATTCAAATTTACATAAACTTGTTGGTTTAATACAATTTTGACTTGTTAAGAGGTATATACTTAACAACATGATAGAATTGCACATTTATTGTTGATAGCATATGTCCTCAGTAAATCTAGTTCCCCCCCCCCCCCCCCCCCCCCACCCCCACCACCACCACCTCAATCCCCAATTTTCCATGACGTTTCTTCATCAAATCCCATACACGTGCAAAGAGCACGCGCAGCACGGGCCTTCATCCATTGTACACGGACAGTAGTGTAGATGTGTAATATGAGGATGACTGATAAAACTCTGTGAATAACATTTGGATATGCAAAATTCCTGTAATAGCACAGGACTAACTACTCAGTTTCTTCAAGTATAGAAGCAAAAAGAATTTTAAGCTTGTAGGACAAGTTTTCAGACTGAAAAGAGAATTCATGATTGGCCTTCGTTTTTCCTCTTTTGAGAGAGTTTGTAATTTGCCATGATATTCACTTCTGATGTTTGTTTCTTCGCAATGGCAGGCTGAAGTGATCTTTCTTGGGCAATTGCGGCACCCACACCTTGTGAAACTCATTGGCTATTGCTACGAGCATGAGCACCGGCTGCTTGTGTATGAATTCATGGCGAAGGGTAGCTTGGAGAACCATCTATTCAAGAGTAAACATCTTTTCTCTTTAAAAAAAAATATTAATTCAGCATTACTATTTATGTTCATAGACTAATATTGAAATATTTCAGAGATCTTTAGGAGTTCCATTTTTTATTCGAATAAAAGAAACAATAGACGAACGAAAATTCTGGACAGAAAAACCAATTTTTTTGTTCTTGGATCTTCATTTATTATGTTAGTTTTACAGGAGGAGTTAGTTTCCATGAGCTGAAGCAGTTCCTCGAGACTGTGTTTTAAAGCTCAGGGGTCTGTTGCCCATATGTCCCATATTGTAATGTGCTCAAGTTTGGCTCTCTACATATTTACTAGTGAAACTTAGGCAACCTACTCAGATTGACAATTTCATACCTCTTAACTATGCAATGAGTAAAGAAATGGTTGTGGCATTCTAAATTTCTTCGAACCATCATGACATTGGGTATAAAAGTGTTCATCATCTTAACTATTTGTTCATGTCATCATTGATAGAAGAACGAATGGCTTAATGCCATTTTACCGACCAATTTTAGGAGAAAAAGTACTTTTCATGACCTCTTTCTTCCCTTTAGCCCAACTTAAAAAAGGAAAAAAAAAAAAGAAGAAAGGAAACCTTTTGAGGTCATTTTATGGTTATTGAAGCATTTAGACTAATTCTTCCCTCTCGGTGTAGGATTTTCTTCTTTGCCATGGTCCGCGAGATTAAAGATTGCGATAGGAGCAGCCAAGGGCCTTGCCTTCCTCCACCAGACCGAACAGCCTGTGATCTACAGAGACTTTAAAGCTTCAAACATCTTAATAGACTCGGTAAATTTTCTCTTTTCTTATTTTTCTTGTTTTCCCATTGGCTAAAAGCCAAGTTGAGGGAGTATGACTTCACATTGGAAACTTTTTAAGAGGAAGAATCTAAAGACCAAATGAGAGAAATGGAGTTCCACTAGAAAAATAAAAGTCTCATCCATTTGAGTATTAGTGAGCAATGATGATCATATCCAAGTATTCTGTATCTTGGTTTTGGAACAAATCAAATCATTAGTCATCTGATAAAATTGTTGTCGTAGACTGAGGTGCTGTGATTGGTCAAAGCCTCTCAGTTGCTAACATAGTGTTAATTAATGAAATTTCATGTAATTCTTGACCATATTATGTCTCTTTAAACAAAGTTTAAAACCTTGGAATGGCTCTCCCTCTCAAAAAAACAAATTTGACTACAAATAGAATGAGAGAAAGGATTCCCTCAACAACAAAAAAAAAGAATGAGAGAAAGGAAAGTAAAACAGAGAAAATCTCTTTCCCTTGTTTAGATAATCAAAGAAAAATTTAGAAAAGAATCCAATGGACACTAATCCTAACAGTGTTTTCTAGGGAAAAAATTTTCAATTCAATACCAATGGACCTTCTTGCAAAAATTGGAGAACATTTTTCGAACAAAAGTACAGAAATTGGAGAACATTTTATGAACTTTTTACCAACCATGCCCATTATTCATTATACTCGGGCATAGTACACATTTAAACAAAGTTGACATAAACATGTTCTCCTAGACCTCAAACAAAGATCTCCCTCTTAATTTGAATCTTGAAGTTGCAAACTTTCTGCATCTAATCTGAGTGCTCAATAAGCTTCATTTTGCCATTCTGCAGGATTACAGTGCAAAGCTCTCAGACTTCGGACTCGCAAAGGATGGCCCTGAGGGTGATGACACGCACGTCTCAACCCGTGTCATGGGTACCCAGGGTTATTGTGCTCCAGAGTACATCATGACTGGTCAGTGATCAAGATTAAACCTATATATTCTTTGATAAAAATCCAGTCCTGCACAAATAATAACCAGTTCATCCCAATCTCAGGCCATCTCACAACAAAGAGTGATGTGTACAGCTTTGGCGTTTTTCTTCTCGAGTTATTGACTGGTCGATGGTCAGTGGACAAGAGCAGGCCATGCAGAGAGCAGAACCTGGTCGATTGGGCTAGACCGATCCTGATGGATGTCAGAAAGATAGCCCGAATCATGGACCCAGCGCTGGGCGGCCAGTACTCTACGAAAGGAGCCCTGAAGGCGGCAGCTGTGGCCTACCAGTGCCTGAGCCAGAACGCCAAGTCTCGACCCCAGATGTCAGCTGTCGTTGAGGCGCTGGAGCCCCTGCAGGATCTCAAAGACGAGCCGGCTACATTTGTGTGCAATGTGGAAGCAGCAGAGAACGGCGAGGAACAGGTCAAAGAGAACGTTGAGAGCAAGGAGAATGGAAACCACAACCATGGACAAAGGCACAAACTGTACAAGCAAACATCGACAACAAAGGAGCTGCGGTGTAAATAAAATGATTTTAAATCATTCTTTTTTGAGATATAGTTTGGAGTTAAGAGTGTGAGAATTGGAGTGTTTTGTTAGTATCATATATAAACTGTAAAAGCTTATGAATTCACCAATTGTGAATTGCGTTTAGTAGTGCAAATGGGTGATTTTTTTACTGATTCAGTTTAGTTTGTTAACAAACTTCAATTAAGTGGGGGTGATTTTTGTGTAAAATCAATCAAATTAACCTTACTGTTTTGATGTTGTGATTATAATTGTGTTAACCTTACTTTTCTCTAGCTCAATCTTTAACCGCACTTGCTTGCATGATTATGATTATGATTAAAGGTAGGGAACACGATTCAAATATGCCAGCATATGTTCTCCTGCAATATATGCTCATGTAGTTGATTTATACTTGATCTTATTTGTTTAGGGGCCTAATTACAATTTTAATTGTCTAGAGAATTGGCAGGAGACTGAAAACTGTGACTTGTTTCATTTGGGCTCTTGTCTATTTCTCTGCCATTGAAATGATTCAGAGTTGGGTATAATTCAGACGACAAATTCTTTTCTTTTTCCTTGCAATGCAAGTCTTTCTTTTCTTGCAAAAAGCAATAAGCATATATAGAAGAAGTAGTGGATTAGATGAGCTCCTTCTAAAAGACCATCTTATTCTTTTTAAAGAATTTATATGGTCCCCCAATTTTAAGCTAGCCAATAATAGAGAAGTCTTGACTAGTTCATACTTCATACTTAACATTGAAAGAGAGTATATTCCTGATTTTTATTATGTTTTAAGTTAAGATGAAAATTACAAATAGATTTAAAAATGAAGAAAAGAAAAGCTTTGTTATAGAAAGCAACAAGCATTAGCATCAGAATGCACAATGAGTTCCTGCAAGTTTAATTTGATTTTGCTGTCTGTCAGCATGAGAAGTCTTTGTTTAGAGAATGGTGAAGGATCAATTGAGAGGTTTTTTGACGTAAAACTTAAAAGGAAAAGGAATCACAAAAAAGATGTGTGGCAACAATAGCCAATTTGCCAACCAAGTAGCATAAGCTAGAAGAGCACTCTTCTTTTCAAATGGTAAGGTAGAGTGAAATTATTTTTTATTGCTTCAGCACAAAGAATTACATCAAATTAGAACATAACAAATTTCCACAAACAAATAGCTAAGGTATATCAATATGCACAAAATCTTCTTCAATTTCTCCTTGATTGTTCCCATCAACAGCTTGTGGACTCCCCATGTATGTTGTCAAGAATTGCAATCACCCCAACAACAAAGGCCTGATCATAGCCTGGTTGCACAACCACATGATAGAAATCTTCACTTGCATTCACCCCCTTCACTCCCACCTATATTCAAAAATTAGCTTATAGCTAGTAAAGAAGAGAAAGAAGCAAAATTTATGAACTATCCTCTATCCTCTCCTCTATTCACTAGTCTTTGTGTACTAATGTGTGTCGATTTACCTTAGCCACGACGTTCCCTTGGCGATCTTTGATGGTGCAAGACTTGTCGAGGAAGGACCCAATCACCTCAAAGTCCCAATCTTTGTTATAACCCTTGCGCTCGATTGAGATCCTAATAGCCTTCTTCAATGCAAAGCATGATCTTGGATCTCTCAAGCTAAATATCGACTTGCTTGGCCTACCAAACTCCATAAGGTGCCCTTTCCATAGATCGTACATGCTTAGAGCTTGCACCATGCCTCCCTAAAAATGTGTCAAAATGTTGAAACACACATTAACATTTTGCAAGAAATAGATATGCATCCAATTTAAAGATAAGAGCAAACCTTTTTATGAATGAAGAGGATCGAAGCTCCATCGCCATCCTTTAGTATCAATTCTCCATTGACCCCAAGGATTCCGCAACCATGTGCAGAGAAAATAACATTTTGGTGAGAATTCAAGACCGCGAACCCCCTCCATTCACTAGTTGAGGCTCTTCCTTACAATCAACGTAGTTTGTGAAGACGAGCAAAAGATCTTGCTGACAATAGGCATGAGATTGTTCGATCCACTACCCATATTTCCTCTGAGATAGAATCAAATGGGGCAAAGATTTATACTGAAGGATGATGGATAAGGAATGAGGCTCGTATGTGTTGAAGTTTTTGAGTGTGGATAACTAGTTTCATGTGCTATATGTGCATATTACAGTTGGGCAATGGCGTAGTTTTGCACACAAGGTAGGTGAGGTGCCTAATAAAGCAGATGACAGAGTGGAAATTAATTGATTGGTCATAAAATACAATCTCTCTCTACTTGTAAGTAGATGAAGATCGTAGAAGCATCGTTGAACGAGGTTGCTTTGAAGTACCAAATTGGTTATTGTTAATTTTAATTTTGAGAGAGCTCGTTTTAGGCAATCAGGCTCTAAACTTTTATGTGCGTGTGCTTTCATATGTGACACTGTCTCACTTGACTACTAATATTCATTGTTGATGAGATAGAATCATGACAAGCTTGCTCTTTTGGGGGTTTTGATTCCTTTTTGCAGTTTCTAAGCCTAAACTGTATTCTATGATTATTCTTTTTCCTTCACGTACTTTTCCACTGAGATACTACATTTGCAAACCTAGAATATGCACCTTTAAT
The DNA here is from genome assembly GCA_038442645.1 of Agave tequilana. Classification (NCBI taxonomy): domain Eukaryota; kingdom Viridiplantae; phylum Streptophyta; class Magnoliopsida; order Asparagales; family Asparagaceae; genus Agave; species Agave tequilana. The sequence goes on from JAVJIF010005564.1 coordinate 6,793, forward strand.
TTCTCAGACACACAAACAAATTTCTTTCTGAGAAGTGAGAATGCTATCCAAAAACAAAAGAGAGAGAAAAAAAGAAGTAAAGAACTACTTCCAAAATATGAGGAAAGATTGTTAAGCTAGAAGTATCAACCAATTTAACTTTCTGTACAACTAAAAGTAATTTAAATGCACTTTCATTTCAGTCAATAATACAATCACTGCATTATGTATAATTTAATTTTTCTCTAGAGCTATTCCTTGGTTTAAATAATCTCAGAAGCTAAGTGCTAAAGTTATACTAAAACAAGGCTTAATATAGAATCCCATGAACTCAGGGACCATTGAGCAACCCCAAAAGGACAGGTACCAAGAGAGGGAAAGAAGAGAAGAGACGTGTAAACTGTAGCCAAATGCTCCCAATGGAATAACTAAGACTTGTTCATAGTACTAGATATATAGAATAAATTAAAGAGAGAGTCTTGGATTTGATCTCTACAACATTGCACATGTGAACTCTAAGGTTCGCAATAAAACTGGTCCTAATAACATTGCAATTAATAATACAATCAAAAGATTTGACAATTGTGTCTTGAAGGCAGCTAGGGTAAAGTTTCTTTCTTTTTTTTTCTTTTTTTTTAGGAATAAAACCAGATGCTATTGTAACATACTCAGCCATCATGATACCACAAACAAAAAATTGTAGTAGTCATAGAAATGTAGGAATCTCTTAGCAAACACAAACTAAGGATTGGTTGATGGTTGATTTGGAGGATTTCAAAATACATAATTTCCGAAAATAATAATGCTTACCTCGTAATAAAAAGGCACGGATATTGGAACACACCAATTTGATTTACACACTCACCGGATTTTTTGCAAATCTGATAAACACATCCTCTGGAATTTTCTGAAAATATTCATAGTTTTCAAATTACCCCCATATACGCCTTCTGCCAAAATTGATTGTATCTCCTCTTCCAAATTCAATGACATCTTCCTGCCACGTCTCGCCCTTTCCCTTCTCTTTGCTCACTCATTTAAAACCCTCACAGGGTTCCTTCTTCCCCAAGCATCCCAACAAACAAAAAGAAGCCAAACAAACTATCAAATCAAGATTGAGAGAGAGAGAGAGTCAATCATCATGAAGCTGGTTTGGTGCCCTGACGCGGCATCGAAGGCCTAGATCGATGACGTCCGCTCCCTCTCCAGCTGCCGCGACCTCGAGGACTCCAACGTGGCCGAGCTCGTTGCGGCGATGGAAGGCGGCTGGAAGGCCCAGCTGATCGTCAAGGCATGCGCGCCCTGCGACAGCCCCGTCACGTCCCTCGCCCTTGCCGCCACCCTCAAGCACACCGTCGCCGCCGCGTGGTGGTCCCTGCAGACAACAACAACAATTTAGATTCAGAAAGCACAACAGGTGAAGAAATCCTCTTTAGAGGCAGAGGCGGAGGCAGAGGCGGAGATACAGCCAATCATTGTGTGGATGGGTGTATTAATCCACGTGAAAGTTAAAATTTATAATTTTAAGTAATTTAAAGATATTATATTTTTTTTATTTAGAATTATAATGATATATTAAAATTTTACAAATTTTAATAGGCGTCTTAATCAAATTAGTGGGTGCCCATATCCGTGGTTGTAATAAAAACATAAAAATCATCAACACTCTTTATTTACAAAAAAAACACCATTACGTGATGGTTCATCAAATGTGCATATTTTTAGTCATATTTTCACATTTATTTTTCATTAAACATTTCTATGTAATGATATTTCTGTTTACTATTGTACGTGCCTCTATAAATTCAAGGAAGAAAGAAAAGGTGATTAAAGAAATCCAAAAGTTTAAGAGAAGCTCCAAAATCCATCAAGGCCAAGTAAATACAGCGATAATCCTATCTTAATTCAGCGATAAAGAGACAGTCAACTTAAATCAAGTTGCTTGAGTTTCAAGTGAAAGATAAAGGTGAAGAATTCAAATTTAAATTCGGATTTATAGATAACTTGTTTTCTAAGTTATCTAGGAAATAAGATTGTTTTAAATTCCGAAGATCACACGAAGATTCTGAGGATATATCTCCACATGAACGGACGAGATGAAGCCAGAGCCTAAAATGGGTGCCCTGACTCCCCTTCTTTGCCGCGAAAACCTGACAAAAGCCACATTCTGCGGCTTTCTGGTGGCGTTGGCATGACGGTTCGGTGTATGTTTGATTGGGACTCTGCCCTATTTCCCCTATAAATAGTGAGGTAGAACTAGAGAGGGGGCATCTCAGAAGATCAAGTTTAGGATTTTTTTAAAATTTTTTTCTTTCCAAATTTTCATTCTATTTTCGAACTTTTACTTTGAAGAAGAAGATTTGTAAAGAGAAGAAGGACTTTTGCACTGAACCAGTGACAATTCAATAAAGCTTCCAATTTTCTTTACTTATCTCTTTTGTTCTTCAATTCTTATTTACTTTATTTTATGCATCATTTAATCACCATGCCTAATTTAATCATAAATATGAGTACTAATTCTCCTCGTAGTTTTATAATCTCTCTACCAACTAAGTCTAGTTCTATAAGATGAATTGATTGAGTTCTATGCCTGTTTGAAATCCTAGGGTTAAGTTAAGATTCGTGAAGATTAGTGATGAATTAAGTTAAACTAGTTTTAAAGTTGTACTATTTAATGATTGTTCTTAATTTATGCTTAGATATTTTGATAGCTTAATGTTAAGTCTAAAATAATTTTTCTTATGCTATACTTAGAAACTTTGATAAATTAATATTTAATTTTATCTAGTGTACTACAATTAGGGTTTGCTTTCTATTCTACTCATCTTGCTTGAATTTGAAGTAACATTGTAGGATCAATCTTTCTAGGTTCAATATGATGTTTATTCTTCATAGGTTAGTACTTAGTTGGGATAGATGATTAGTGGTTATGATATATTTTTTTATTAATTCAACTCTTTTATAACCATCATCTTTCTTTTCAAGTTCTACACAGAGAAACCGTATCGAAACGTTTCCATTGCATCTCTCCCTGCGGATCGACCCATTTAGCTCTTACTACAGCGGATTAATTGCGAGAAAATAGAGAAACTTCTTAATCTTAACCTTTTCCTTTTTACTCACTTTTCTTTGTCAATCATTATGTTAAAGAAAAGGCTTATTTTCAAATACCCCATTTAACTATCTGAGTTTTCTACAATACCCCCAAAACTCAAGAAATCCCAAAATACCCCCTAACTATCCCCAAAAATCCAAAAAAAAAATACTGTCGTCAGCTGGTCGTTTTGGAAGTGACACGTGTTTTCACGTGATTTTTTATGACAAATTTACCCCTATAATCTCTCATTTCCTTCTCTCTCTTCAACAAAAAGAAAAACCCACCACCAAAAATGGCAACAACAACTCTCCTCGGCGCCACAGAAATCTCCACCATCCTCCGCCACATGTCGCCGAGGCACGCCACCTTCGCTGTCGTGGCTGAAGTGCCCAGCCTAACGGCGCCGTCGGCGACAACCTCATCTGGCCGCCAGCTCTGAGCTGCCCTCCTGCTACTAAAACTGATGGCCGACGAGAGAAGAGATGTCGTCGCTCAAATCTAAACTTACACACCCAACCCACACTCACAAATAACAGAATCAAATCTACTGTAATACCCCTCTCCCGGAATACGTACTTAGATACGTATTCAGTCTTTCGATCGTATTTTTCGATTTACCTTCCGTATTTGACTGATTTTAATTTCAAATATCATTTTCCAATATTTTAGATTTTATGTGATTTTCTGGAATTTTCTGGAATTAAAATGAATTTCTCCGAAACCGTGTCGGCCAGTGCCGCTGACCGATTTCCGAATTTTTATCTTCCAAACAGTTAGGAATTTTTAGAAAGTTCTTTAGACTTTATTGCTTAGAATCATATTTCTTACTTATACACTTTTTCTGAGAATTTTATGAATTTATGAAAATTCTTTCGGAGTCGGTAAATAACTGATTCCGGGATTTTTAATTTTAAAACTATACAGTATTTCTTCAAACGAATTTCACCATGAGTCTTCAAATATTATTCTTGATTTTTGGTAAAATTTTCAGATCATTCCGAGATACTTGAATTTTGGGCATTTTTCCAATTATTGCAAATTCCATTTTCCACCTCATGTGCCACCTCAATTCCCACTCACCCTTCACCTAACCCCACTCACTCTCTCTCCTTCCCATGGCTGGCCAAGTGGCCAAGTGAGGGACACCTCACCCCCCTTCTTTTGCAAGAAAACCCTTCCCTTTCACCTTAATTCCACCCTCTTTGAAATAATCCCAACCTATAAATCCCTTTCATTTGCAATTTCCCCTTTTCCTTCTCTTTCACTTCATCAAGAGAGAAGCTCTCCATAATCCTCTTCTTCTTCAAGCAAGAACCCTAGCTCCTAGATCACCCCAATCCCTTCACCTCCACCTCAAGATCTCAAGGACTTCAACCAAGGCTTCATCAAGGACTTCAATTTCAACCATCACTCCCCAAGGCAACACCTAGAGCAACTCCTTCAACTCAAGATTTTGGATTGTAGCCACCCTCTTCCTCCATTGGATCAAGCTCCTAATTGAACCTTCTCAAGTGAGTATCTTTACTCACCAAGACCTAGATTTCCCTCTATTTACTTGAGATAGTAATTCTTGTAAAATGGTTCCATAAAAAATCCAATTTTTAGGTCATCGAAGCTCAAATCCAACCTCCCCATGTGTGTATATCTACTCACTAAGGCTAGTCCCTGTTGTGGTGTACTTGTGTTGATAGATCAGGTCCCCTAATAACATAAAAATCCTATCTTTAGGCTGTTAGAACCAATCCCTTAAAAATCTGATTTTCTGCCCTAACAGTAGCAGATTCCAGAGGATCGGTCGACCGGCAGTCGACCGATCACTCTACCGATGTGCACAGCGTGCACAGTTTTGAGCTGGCGGTCGACCGGCAGTCGACCGACCACTCGACCGGCTTAGGGAATTAGTATGGACCAGTCGACCGGTAGTCGACCGGCCAAAACCTGGAGCTCACGGCATCTGCACGGTCGACCGGCAGTCGACCGGGAGCCGACCGCCAGTTATATCCCCAGTCGACCGGCAGTCGACCGGAGGTCGACCGACAGCCTAATTCTGGGCCAGTTTTCTGACCCCTTTCCTTTTTAATTTCTGACCTTTCCCTGATATTTGTATACTGTTTTAGCTTTGTTTATGCTTCATACCTGTACTGCATGACTTGTTACCTGATAGATCTTGCTTTATTATGCTTCATGACTCATGTTACATATTGCTATTCCATAACTTGTTAAATGTGAAGTATCATCACCCCTTCATGCTATCACTGAAACACCAAGCATGATATACCCGACTTATTATATAAAATAGACCAACTTACATTGGGGTCAGGGGGAAATATGCGGATATCGATATGTGTTCGTGTTTACAGTGGTTTTAGGTATATTGTACAATTATGTTCCGGTCTAACCTGTGGTACTCCAGGGGACCGAGGGGAGTGCTTGCTCCCTTTCCTGTTTACTGTCATGACTAGGGCATACATAAGACCCTCCTGTTAGGCCTTGCGGCTGGTTCCGTCATCAAGCAACGGAACACCCTGGACCGTGGTCCCGGGCATGCACGGGACCCACTGTAAACATAGTTCGTCGATGCAACCGCTGTTTCCAATAACAACCTTGCTTTACTAGGATATGGATCTATGTGCTCTGGGACGCTGGGTCACATAGCTAGATATCACAGTAAGACAAGTAATAATAATAAGACGTTAATTATAGATTTATTGCATATGACCTTATCTTATTGAGTTTACATCACTTGTTATTCGTTGCTATTTATTACTACTCCATTATCTTTAATCATGATCCTTAGTCACTTGGCTATCTTTTATTTGTTGTTATATGTCTTGACCCCTTGGATTTGCATATTCAGATTCCGAGGCTTGGAACGAAGTGGAGCCTTCCACAGAGGACCGGGCTTATCTTTGCGAGCAGGCTGACCAGCTCTAGTCCCATCGTGTCCGACTCTTCCTTTTGGTTCACGGGATCTCCATCCATTACGTGAGCATTTTGTGTTTCTGGTTGTATATCGTTCCTTTTGGACTTGGGTTGTGATAAAAGACACTTGTAAAGTGATGTTGCTTATCATAACTTGCATACCTTGTATTTGTATCTTGTAAGTTGGCATATGAATATACCACGCTTTGTGTTGTACTCTGATACTTGTTGTACTTAATGCTTAGCGTATATACGTGGGGGCACCTTCTGACCTACGTATATGCGTTGCAGTGACGTCCCCGTATCCGTGGGATCGGGGCGTTACATCTACACTTCACAAGCACTATTGATTTAAGCTTGGCTTCCTACAATTCTGACGTATCTCACCCTTAAACCCAGCGAGTGGGCTCATATTCCCCATCTTTAGCATAGAAACACCAAAATCCTCCCAAAACGCATTTGGATTCTCACTATAGTGCCTCACAAGCCATCATTCTCACTCCCATCATCTTTGAACAATTGCTGGTCCGAATGCAGCGGCCCCTTCCTCTGCACCAAACCCCTGAAATAAATCAAATCGAAATACATCAACGATCCATCCAACGTCGAGAGGTTGTTATCTCCCCCTAGCGGTGAACACTGCGCTCAGGTTGTGCTCGAGTTGTTATCTCTTTTCTGTTTGTTTATCTTCAACAATAATTTTCTATTGAAGAAGAAAGAAGAGAGATGGAGCCAGGGGAGAGAGAGCATGGGAGAGAAAGCAGGGAAGGGGCAGGAGGGAGGGGGAGAGAAAGCTAGGGGGAGAGAGCAGGAAAGGGGCAAGAGGCAGGGGGAGAGAGAGCCAGTGAGAGAGATAGAGAAAGATAGCTGGGAGAGAGAGAGAGCAGGGAAAGAGAGCGGGGGAGGGCAGAGGAAGGGGAGAGAAAGACAGCAGGGAGAGAGAACGGGGGATAGAGAGAGTGGTGCAAGGGGCAGGGGGAGGGGGGAGAGAGAGTAGGGCGGGGGCAATGGGAGAGAAAGAGAGCAGAGGGGAGAGAGAGCACAGGGAGAGGGGGATATTAATAGTTTAACTATGACTAATTAATTAATTTCATTGATATTTATTATTTATTAATAGTTTAATTATAATTAATAATTAATATTATTTTAACTGTTTGGGGTCATGGGTAAAGGTGTCATTTTGTATGCCTGTTAACGGTGTTACATGGGTAACCGGGAAATATATAGTTTAGAGGGGTATTTTGAGATTTCTTAAGTTTACGAGGTATTATGAGAAAACCCAGATAGTTAAATGGAGTATTTTGAAAAAAAAAAAAGTGTAACGTCCCGATCCCGCAGGTACGGGGACGTTATGGCGACGTACATACGCGAGGTGAAAACACACTCACGAGTACGTTAAGCCTCAGTACAGGACAGGGCCTCCATATACACAAGAGTTCCAGCAGGAAATAAGTAAAAGAATACCTGCAGAAAGAGGTTAGTGATCATAACAGATTGAAAAATAGGGATAAATATGGTAACAGGAACAAAGTACAAAGATACCTATGAAGGGTCTCGAGGACGAGTCTCCTATGTGAATCCAAGGCAACAGCTGACAATACGGTGACTCGTCCTCGAGACCCTTCATAGGTATCTTTGTACTTTGTTCCTGTTACCATATTTATCCCTGTTTTTCTATCTGTTATGATCACTAACCTCTTTCTGCAGGTATTCTTGTACTTATTTCCTGCTGGAACTCTTGTGTATATGGAGGCCCTGTCATGTACTGAGGCTTAACGTACTCGTGAGTGTGTTTTCACCTCGCGTATGTACGTCGCCATAACGTCCCCGTACCTGCGGGATCGGGGCGTTACATAGTGGTATCAGAGCCTAGGTTCACACCTGGTGTGGGTAACCACCTGGGTCAATACTCGGCTCTTACCACCAGTACAATCAGATTCAGATTTAAGCTTGACTGTATCTGAATTTGGGATTCCAGCGATAAGTACAAGAATACCATGTCATTGACACTTCATCCCTTGACTCTTTTGTCTTCCTTACTTACAGTTGTCAACCGGAATATCCGATTTCTTCCTCGTTTTCTTTGTATCTTCTTGCTCCAATTCGTTAGTGTTAGTTCAGTCCCAGACTTCTCCATCCCGAGTTCCTTATAGATAGCAGAGTGCGCAACGGACGTGTCGTGGACCAGTAACATTTCGGCTTTGGGGTTGAAAATATTGTTCTCTCACACCTGAATGGAAATTGCGATGACGCAATTTTTTTTGTAAGGTGGGGAGAAATGTAACCCCCTGCTCCTTGGTGTACGTATCACTGTATCAGTACGCGATACGACGTATAAACTTGATTTGACTTCTGTAGTAGTCCATTTGAGCCGATTTCAGTTTCAAAAATTTATTTCTAATATTTAAGATTTTTCAAGATTTTTTGGAATTTTTCTGGATTATTTTGGAAAATCTCCGTAGTCGGTGTCCACCGATACCGATAACCGGCTTTACGATTTTTATTTCACAAACGGAGTTGTATTTTGAGAATCCGCTTTCACCTTATATCTTAGAATCATATGACCGACGTTAGGGTATTTTTGGGGATTTTTCTGAATTTATCGAAAATCGGGTCAAACCGGTGTCGCCCAGTATCGGCGAGACACTCCGGGATTTTTAATTGGCAAACCGAATAGAATTTCATCAAACCGTTTTCATATTCTGTCTCAAGATAATATTCTCTATTTTCTGTAATTTTTGGCACCGTTCGGAGCTAATCAATTTTTGACCCTATTAAAATAATATTATATTTTCTTTTCTTTTTCTTTTTCTTTTTCTTTCCCTTCTCCATCGTTCCAGCGTCTTCTTCCTCCACCGCCTCTCCCTCTCTCTTCCCCCTCTATAAAAATCTCTCTCTCCCTCTCTAATTCAAAACTCTCTCTCTCCAATTTCTTTTCTCTCTCTTCTCTCTCTCAACCTCTCTACTCTCTCTTCCACTCTCTCTCTCTCCTGCGGCAGACCACCGCCGGCCTTACTGCAGGCGGGCCCCGGTGGCCGGCGCGCCACCGGGCTTCACCCCCGCCTCCGGCCACGCGGCAGGTGGCCGGCCGCCGCCGACCATGGCGCCGCCGGCCATGGCCGCACCCCCTCTCTTTCTTTTTCTTCTTCTTCTTCTTCTTCTTCTCCTCTTTTCCTTTCCTTTCTCTGTTTCTTTTCTTTCTTTCTTTTCCTCTCTCTCTCCCCCTTACTCTCTCTCTCTCACCCTCTGAGCCGCCGCCGGCGGCCGGGACCGCTGCCGGCAGGCCGGCCGCGCAGGAGGAGCAGCAGCAACCTGCTGCTGCTTCTTGTTATGGGTTTGGGGTGATCCCAAACCCATTAACCCAATTTGGGTTTATTTGCAACCCAATAACCCGACCCGTTAACCCATAAACCCACTACCCATTTAACTTAAGTTAACGGGTTTGGGTTATGGATCTGGACCCGACCCGTTATGAGCCAAACCAGCATCCAAAGCCCAATAAAGGTATATTTGCAGAAAACCCCCTGTACAATTTAGTATTTACGTTTATTATTTTTATTTACATAGTTAACCCTATTTGTTATGATTTAGTATTCGGGCGATATCGGGAGCATCCGGACTCCGATTTGGATGATTCTGGATCCGTTGCGATCGTGGGAACGAGAGCTACCTTTCCGTGGCTAGTTAGTGAGTGTTTTCCTTTTATAAATTATATTTTATCATGTTTAGTGACATTGCTTGATATATCGTGATTATGGATAAAAGACGGTAACTATTCATTATTCAATGGTCATGATTGGACAGTCATTTTAATCGGCCTAATTTAGAAGATTGTTAGGTATTTTCTGATTTAATATGAGGTAATAATGGTAACAAGACATACAGACATAGACAACTCGGACACATATATCATGCCTGTACCGTCACTGACCCACGGGCCACTAGTTCCCATATTAGTGGACGCTATTACTTCATGTAGTATCTCACAGTTAGATAACTATCGTCACAAGTATACTGATCCACGGTACTCGGTACAATATCACTAGATAGGAATATGGGACACCGTGATTTTATGTAATGATATCATCATAACACGGATACTGGAAGTTCACTGGACATGCTATGATACACTGACCACTGTTATGACATGTTAGTGATACACCAATGTGTTACACGGATGATTGTTACACATAGATGTTCATTGGTACACGGATAGACCACTGCACGGAGTACCGCATTGCATATTCTTGTTATCCTCATTACAGGGATGCTCCACACACAGTTATCTCATGTTCACACATCACTGTTACATCTGCTCACTGTACGAGTGTACATGCATGTATTGTTGCTATCTTCTCGTCATTACTGTCCATATTACATGTATTATTGTTTCATGTTACCGTATTCATGTTATATGATTGTTCCATGTTACTGTATTCATGTTATATGATTGTTTCCTGTCACTGATATGGATATTCCCGTTACTGGACATGAGAGCTGTTGATACGCGATATGTGGAATCCCACATCTATTGTTCTCGTTTCCTTTTATATTGTTCCCGTTATATTGTTCCCGTTTCCCTTATATTGTTCTATGCTATCAACAGAGCTCAGGTCCAGTTATCATGTTACCCGTATCATGTATTTGTTCTTGTGACATTGTATACTTGACATATCAGATCATAAAGCTAACTTGGGTATGGGGGAGACTTGACGGTTGATTAGATCATATCGGGTGGATGTCTGGATCCATTATTTGTCCCACTGCAGGGGACGGGGTAGTGCTGGCTACCGTCTATTACTCATGAGCATCCCATTATTATTTTAGCTCATTGAGATTCCCGTTACATGTTACAAGCTCTAGCGGGCTGGCCCTGGTCTCAGCAGCCAGGGTCTGTTTAAGGCCGTTGTCCTGGGTATGCACGGGATACACCCACCCGATAAGAACTGCTCGACCATGGGTTTCCAATTAACATAATAAAACAGTATACACAGTAGTGACGTCGGGAACACTTGTTATTTGGTCACTCTCTCGTTTGGATAATGGTACCCGTAGGCCATGTCCGGATGGGTTCGACTGGAGTGCGGGCTCCAGTATGGACTGCCAGTGGTATGGGACACTGGAAGAGAGTGATTAAAATACCAGGTGGTACTGATTGCTACTATTGCTTCCTTGCCTGATACATGTTTCCTAATATTTAGTTGTACTTGTTACTGTTCCTGATCATCTATTCGATATCATGTTCCATGGATACTTGTCCCTTTACCTGGTACATGTTATATTTTCTGTAGTAGCATACTATTCATGCATATGTGCATATATTCTATTTTCTGTATACCTTGCATACATCATTTCTGTCACGCATCACACCGTATACTGGTTAGGTAACATATGCCCATCTGCATGTTCACTTCTATCACGTCACCACTAGACAACCTTATTTACTATCCACTGGATACGACTAAAGACATGACTCGATGATAACATGTTAGGAAATGATGGTATAAAAGACTGACATGATTATATACTTCTACTGCTTATTATATACTTATTATATGGTGTCACTAGTACAACATCATGTATTATATATTAGTATCGTGCTTGTATTACTATAGTATATATATATACTACCTCCTTCATTTTACCACTCACTAGGTCGCTTTCTGACGACCCTGGGTTTGCGTGCCCAGGTTGGAGATCCGAGTTATCGTATTGACAGATAGTCTATTGTGCACATAGGAGACTCCTCATCGAGACCCTTCATAGGTATCTTTATGATTTATTGTTGTTATCTTATTTATCCCTGTTCTTCTTATCTGTTATGATCACTAACCTCTTTCTGCAGGTATTCTTGTACTTCTTGCATGCTGGAACCCTTGTGTATATAGAGGTGATGTCCTGTACTGAGGCTTAACGTACTCGTGAGTGTGTTTTCACCTCGTGTATGTACGTCGCCATAACGTCTCCGTATCATTGGGATCGGGGCGTTACAAAAAGCCTAAAGGAAAAAAAATATATAAAGTAACCTTGTGTAATTATTAAAAAACTAGGGAAGTTAAACAAGCAAGAACCCAAGAACCGCCCTCCTAGGTCTTTGGAGCGACATAGAGCAAGGAGCTCTTGCTTCTCAACAAGCACAAAGCACTTGCTTAATAGTTAATTAACCTTGATAATTATTGCTAATCAATTGATTAATCATGCTAGTAAAGACTTGGGAGGAATCTCTCTGTGTCCCTCTGCCTAACGGCACGCTCACATATGCCCACACGTGGGGACATTTTCGTTCACTTCCAGCCTATTAGCACACGTGGATCTACTCTCAACGGGTTAGGCCCACCTCTCAGAAAAGTATGAGCACTTGGGTGTCTAGATTTGGGTGCACGAAATGAATTTCCCTTAATTTAACCAAACCAAAGTACATTCTGACACTGCAGCACAGAAGGCTTTTCATTGGTGAAACTGTTTTCTCATTTGACAGGTCAGGGACCTGTCCCATCAGTGGATCCCACCCTTGAGATTTTCCCATTTACGTTATTTTAACCATATTAACCTTTTTTTCTGTAGCTTAGGACCGACTTACATTCTGCTGAATTATTCTCCTTCATCGACTGTTCAGCGGCTTTGAAGTGGTCAGATTTTGATTTTTATCAGGAGTAACACGTATCTTACTTCATCAAGATCATCCTCAGTAAAATAGCAAACTCAATATTTCAGAAGATCATCTCAGTTAGGCCCGAAAAGAAAAGCTCGAGCACCTTCCGATATCACTTCAACCAGATTTGAGGAGAAAGCACGAGTGCCTCCCTGAGATCATTTCAGCTTGAGTTATTCATTTAGATGTAAAACTTTAGCGAAATCACTCTGCGGGTCAGGAGTCCATATCCCCACAATGTAGACCCACTACGAAGTCTTTCACCTCTACTACTGGATACAACTCACTAGCGGGATTCCGCGACCTGTGAGTCAATCATACTGCTATATCACTCTCACGTTTTAAACATTATAATGCCTCCAATCTAACGCGGGTCGTTACAGATGGATGCGAATATTTCTGCATGTCAATCACAACAACCAAGCACGATGATCTGATCATTTACAAGAGAATCAGAATGCGCAAATCATGTTGTTATATAGATCTGCACGACCCGCACTACCAATTATGACTCTCAGGGTAATTATACGCTGAGAATTAAAAGAAAAGGCAGTTTAATCTAAGCCAATTTAACCCAGAAAGATTGTAAGCACAAAATAGCTTTACAAATTCACTGAAACTCTACAAACTAGTGAATTTCTTCTCTCTTCCCTGTGATTTTTCCCAATTTGAATTTTCATGCAAAATTCTTGTCTTTTCTGATTTTCTATGCTAAAATCATTATTGTCGTGCTGAAATCATTATTGTCAAGCTATAACGAGACAACCTTAACTCCCCGTAGTACGAAATTGACCGTTTGATTAATCGTATCGGAAAATATTCACAACAAATTGGTGCTTTAACTGAGATCTGAGCCCCTACACTCAAGATCTCTCCCTGTTGACACTTAAAAAAGACAAGATTCTCATTGGTCCGAACGATGTCTAAACTTGTTGACATTTACAAAAGACAAGGGACAGACGAGCTGAAGACCAGTTTTCACCCACCTCCAAGGGACAAGGGAGCGGTTTGGACTCCACTGATCCAGCAAGCAGAACAGTGAACCCGGATTGTTTCTAAACAGACCTCAGCAGGTCTAAAATGCTAACATTTAGCATTACATTAGCCCAAGGAGATAGCCTCGTTTGAGAGGCTAGCATCATCCAGAGCATCGCCAGGAAGCTAACTGATAGCTTCGCCGAAAACCCTCTTTTCGGACTTCGCTAGGAATTGCCTCTAGCTCCGCTATGAGCTTCAAAGCGGGCAGCTCCGCTATCAGCCTGCTATGGTCAACTTTTGACCAATCAAAATCTCCTGATGAGATCGGATTCAATCTAATCAAATCCAATCAGGATTCAAATATGGCAGGTGATTGCCGCAATCTCTTGACTCTCTTGAAACGAGTAAGAGGATCAGGGAGAATCTCCTAACAATATGGAAAGGATCAAAACAGATCAACCGACTTGCCATTTTCTAGCTCCGCAGAAGCTATCCTAGCCTCACAGTAGGGCTACTTTTCAGATTCAAACAGATTCGGTTCAATCTGTTTCCATATCTTCAAAAGGGACGATTATACCCTTGCTCTCCCTATAAATAGCCCGTCAGGGGCACAAAGGAGAGAGATCGATCAATCGAGAGAAATCAACAGAGAAGGAGAGATCGATCAACGGAGAGGCATCAGGAGAGAGAAGACTCCACAAGCAGAGACTTCTTCATAACGCACCGTGCGCTCTCTAATTCAGAGACCTTTCAAGAGAAATACTTCTCTTTTCAGGGTGGTGATACCCTAGCAACCTCTTTTCTTCAAGGAATCTCCGGAACCAGGCGAGAAGGAATTCCTCACAGAAGGCGGTTTTTGAGAAGTAGCAAGAGGGTTCTACCAATCCTCTATTCTCTGATTCCCGGAACCAGGCGAGAAGGGAATCTCATCGCTCGCATCGTCAAAGGGACAAAGTGGTCGCGCGCTGACCAGACTCCTATCGGCACATTTTCCCAGAATCTCTGAGGAGATCTACTTGTAATCTTTTGAGAATACTTGTAATTTAGCTCCTCAAACCTTTTTTGTAAGTTTTCCCCTTTTGCAAACATAATGGAAAACAAGATGGCGACTCCGCTGGGGATTGTATTCTCCTCTGCTGAGAATCAAGTGTCGCAATACGACGAACAGACCTTCGGGTCTATCTCTGAATTCAGAAAAGCCGGTGCAGCCAGATCTTCTCTGGCTAAATCTTCAAGCAAAGTCTCTGCGGAGACGGAAAAGGTTCTCTGCAAACCTGCCGCAGTTCTCTGGCGCAACAAGGAAACATGCCCGCAGCCCAGATCCTGCACTTCTGAGAACCTGGTCATCCAGATCGATCAAGGAAGATTTGAAGAAGTCCTCTCTGGGGGTGGCCTGATGCTTCGAGCACGGAAGCACAGGAAGGTCTTCATGGCCAAGGTTTCAAATCAGAAACCAGAGGCAGAATCCTGCCAGCACCCCGCAGCCCCGCTTGTGGCTATTCAGGTTCCTTGCGAACCTAGGCGTCCCCTGTCAAGGCTGATATGGAAGCCTAAACAGGAGTCTTCAACCAAAGCTCCCGGAGTAGTCACGCCGAGACTGCGCCTCTCCCGCGAAGAAAAGGGTAAGATGCTCATCTGCCCTGACGATGCTGCCAGCCATAAAGTCACGACGGCAATCATACCGTCATCTGAGTCAAAGGCAGCAAAGCCTCCTGTTAGCCTCGCTCGCACAAGCGAAGCTATTATACCACAACGAATTCACTGGGTTCGCAGCCGCAAGGCTAAGACCGCAGTGTTATCTGAGGTTGATCCCCTTCGCAGCAGAATAGCGGGCAAAGCACCACAGCGTGCTCCGCTCCCCGATTCATCAGGCACTAAGCTCGCACCTGTCGGCGAAGCTAGCGCCAAAGTACTATTCAGTACTAATCCCTTCTACAGGGATAAGAAGAACGGAGCATCATCCCTTGTACGCTCCAGAAAGGCCTCTCCACGGGGTTGTTCAGGCTCTGTTGAGCCTAACCTGCGACAATTCTTGGCAAACAAGCTGGAATTGGAGTCTCTCCAAACCACTTCCCCTTGTTATCGAAGAGGATGCCGGCTTGTGACAATCCATTCAGCCCATTGTCGGCAATATCCAATCAAGGTGGCACCTCCGCGCCGTCAATCGGTGTTTGACCGGTTGTCCGCACATGCCATGAAGAGACATCATGAAAGGAGTGCTTCGCGAGGTCCAGCCTTCGCATCCGTCAACATGACCGGAAGAGGACGAGAGCGACACAGGGAAGGTCATATATCTGATGATACCCCTTTCGGCTCCCCAGATCCAGATTATAGCCCGGGCTTAGGTGAAGTCTTGGTGCGCGAAGAAGGTGTTTTCCGAAACACCAGATCCAGGGTAGCGATACCCTATAATTATGAACCGCCTTCTTCCTCAAAGGCCCTAATCTCGCCACAGTCCAGACGATCACCCCAATCATCTGATGGAGAAGATGAAGACAGCGGGTATGCCTCTTCAGCAACGGTCAGTTCTGTGCAAACGGACAAAGCATCGGTTAATATGGCCGATAACGCCAATGACGACCTTCGTCAGCGTTTGGAAGCTCAGGAGCAGACCTCTAGAACTCAGCAAGAGGCCCTGGACAATATTCAACAGATGCTCGCTCAGCTCCTCAGCAACCGGAATGATGATACCGGGAGCAATCATGAGGAGGGACATCTCAGCAATGATCCGCCCAAGACGGAGAAATCTAAGGGAGGCTCTTCCCTGGATACCGAAGTCCTTAAAGGCCTTCAAGCTCAAATCGCATCCCTAGCTCAGAGGGATGAATTAAAGAAGGTAGGGGCAGTCCGTCCTTATCCGCTGGAGTGGGATTCGGTGCCATATCCGCCAAAGTTCAAACCACCAACGTTGCATACGTATGATGGTAAGAGCTCACCCAATCAGCACATCTACTATTTCCGGTCCCAGACCGGTAATGTTCTAAACAACGACGCCATCATGGCTAGGTTGTTCATCGGCACCTTGAAAGGGGTGGCATTCGACTGGTTCCGAAGCCTTCCTCAGGACTCTATCAATTCCTGGATCGACCTGGAAACTCGGTTCCTCTCTCGCTTCTATGAGGATGATACCGAAGTGACCATGGACAAGCTCCTTTCCACTGTACAGAGGAAAGGCGAATCTGTCCGTGAATACATTGAGCGATTCAGAAATCTATCTCTGATGTGCCCGGCAGGGATGCCATTACCCATGCTCTTACAGACATGCAGGCACAACTTCTTGGATCAAGTAGAAGTCCGCATGGGGTCTGTCAAAGCCCATACTTGGAAGGAATTGGTCGAACAAGCTGAGATAGCCGAGAAATCGGCTAAGAAGTTCGAGCCATCCGCCCCTAGGAGCAAATGGGGCGCGAACAACAAAGGGCGTAGCGATCTCCCGCAGTCTTCCCAAGCTAAAGGGAAGGAGATTATGTCCGTCGAGCTGACCGGGGACATGCAGTCAAAGGCCAAGAAGAGCGGCGTCAACAGCCAAGAGCCCAAGTTTCCTCCGAAGCAGTACTCCTTCAGAGATGACCAGGTGGTCACGATATTCCATCTGCTCCACAAAGGGAACAAAATGAAGCTACCGGATGCTCGGCGTCCCAATGAGATAGGGCGTACAAACGACCCTAAATACTGCCTCTACCACAGGATGATCCACCATCCTACTGACAAGTGCTATGTTCTCAAGGATAGAATTTAAGCTTTGGTCGACGCCGGAGTCCTCACATTGAAGACGGAACAGAAGAAAGTCACTGCCAACATGGTGACTCTTGAGTTCAGCACTGCCCAGAAGGTCACAGTTCCTGACGGGACCTATCCAGCCCCCACACCGCGGTTGGAAGTCAGGCATCCTCCAGCCATGACTCAATACAACAAGGGTCTCGTCCCTTTGATATTGGAGACAGGGGAAGTTATGTGGATACACCCTGACCTCGTCCAAGACGTACAGCGGACGTCGAAGGACTCCAGCAAAAAGGGCAAGTCCTGCAATGTCATCTCTATCCTGCCAGATGATGGTAATCTTACTTCAGCTTCCCTCAGCGATTCAGAAGAAGAGAAGCATGCCTGTACAGCGCAGGCAGATGCACCTCAACAGGCAGGCACCCGGTCTGGAAAATCATACTTAAGGCAGTATGACAAGTCTACTGACGAGATACAACAGCAAACGACGTCAGTACCAATGCCGGCATCCACTCCAGTCCTGACCAAAGGGAAGGAGAAGCCTAAGGAAGTGCGGTTCGACCATGTGTTGAAGAAACCGCCAGGCCAAGGGTTAGCCATGCCCTTTCGCTTTGATATATTGGCCCATTTAGCCAATATCCCGGCTCGTATCACAATACACGAGCTCCTTCGTCTCTCTAAAGAGACAAGAGAGGCACTCAGAGATGCGCTGGCTGATTCGGAGTCCTTTCTGACATGCATGCCTGAGGTTCTTGGTGACGAGATGCAGCCTTCCTGCTCAGAGTGCCATCACGCACAATCCAAGGTGCCTGCTATTACCTTTACGGCGGAAGATATGCTTCTCAAAGACAACAAGCATGATCGACCTCTGTACTATACCGGATATATCGGTTCCACATGCATTGAAAGAGTACAAGTCGATCCGGGGTCTGCACTCAGCATCATCCCCAAAAGGCTCCTCTATTTCCTCGGCATACCATTGTACAGGTTGTCCGCAACCACCACTACAATATATGGTTTCAACGCCGGGAGCAGCCATCCGCTTGGAAAGATTCGGCTCCGCTGTAGAATCGGAAGCCTGAAGTCAGAGGCGACATGCTATGTCATTGATGCTGACACATCATACAACCTGCTACTAGGACGACCTTGGATCCATGCCAACTGGATCGTTCCTTCCACTCTCCATCAGTGCTTCAAGTATGTTGAAGATGATGCGACAGTACGAACTGTCTTCGCTGAAAAGCAACCCTTTAAGGGGGTGGAAAACTACTTCACTGATGCTCTCCTATATCAAGAGGCTAGCGGAACGCCTGCACAACCATTGCCAGACGATGATGAAAGTGGCAATGAGGCGGATTCAGAATCCGAAACAGGCGTGCCAGCCATTCTGATTGGCGAACCAATTGTAGCATGCTTTAATGACCCCCAATGTAATATCCCTTCCGATGAAGAGGGAGAATGGGTAATTAATGATAGTATCTCTTTTGATTATCCTGCGAGCATCGAGTCGATTAAATCCATGATGGATGGCTCTCTTTATATGCCCGTACATGAGCCAAGTTCGGCTAGTACATCCGTGGAAGCCATAGAAGGGGCCACGCTGGTAGTCCCTCCGTCCAAGCAAGGTCAGTCGCCGATAATCTTCGGCAAAGTCCGGCCAGGGAGATCCTCAACTACAGACTCAAGCTCAGAGTCGGATGCTCCACAGTTCTTTCATTACGCGCCATCAGCGCGCCATATTATGAAGAAGATGGGTTACAACCTGAAGCAGGGAGCGGGCCTAAACTTCGGAAAAGGAAGACGCAGCTTGATGCGTAACTCCGTCCCAAGAGGGAAACCTGCAAATTACTATGATAGTACACGCAGGGGGTTGGGTTATGTTACACCCACATCATCAGCAACGGTTCAGGACGAAGGCGATGGATCGATCCCATCACAGTCGGCCTCATCCTCCGAGTGGGACTCTGACATCAGCATAGGAGGAATGTTCAACGGCCTCACTGTGAATATGACTTCAAGCAGTCAGTTGGAACCCGCAGAGGTTGCCAATGAGGAATCATGGGCCCAGCAATTAAGTCTCCAATGGGAAAAGCAGTTTGAGCTGCGCGAGCCGCCTACCGAAGACAAGGTGATCCAGGTCAACTTGGGTAGTCAAGATCACCCAAGCCTATTTTCATAAGCGAAAGCTTATCACTCATCGAAAAGGAAGAACTGATAATACTCATAAAAGAGTATATAGATGTTTTCGCCTGGAGCTATGAAGACATGCCCGGACTTGATCCACAGGTCGCTATGCACCGTCTAAACATCAAGCCCGACGTTAAGCCAGTCAAGCAGCAACAACGTCGGTTCCGCCCAAACATCATGGAGGCTATTGAAGCCGAAGTTCATAAGCTCATTGCTTGTGGCTTCATCCGGGAGGAACAACATCCAGATTGGGTGGCTAACATAGTCCCCGTCCTCAAGAAGAATGGGAAAATACGAATCTGCATCGACTACCGTGATCTCAATACGGCCTGTCCCAAAGATGAATTCCCACTGCCGATCACAGATGTCATGATCGACAACACATGCGGATTCGAGAGGATGTCTTTCATGGACGGCTTCTCAGGGTATAACCAGATCAAGATGTATCCTGATGACGAGAAGCATACTTCTTTCCGAACGCCATTGGGGGTATACTGCTACACTGTAATGCCCTTCGGACTGAAGAACGCCGGAGCAACCTACCAGCGGGCGATGAGCATGATCTTCCGCGACCATCTCCGAAAGACGGTGGAATGCTATGTTGACGACATTGCTGTCAAAAGCCGCAGCAAAATTGAACATCTTCGCGATCTGAGAACGATGTTCGACATAATGCGGGCTCATCAGCTGAAAATGAACCCGACAAAATCCTTCTTGGGAGTGTCCAGTGGCAAATTCCTTGGGTTCATTGTCACATCAAAAGGGATCTATCTGGACCCAGACAAAGTCAAAGCCATACAGGACATGCATCCACCGAGGAACCTCAAAGAGCTCCGAGGCTTGCAAGGCAGATTAGCCTACATCAGAAGATTCATAGCAAATCTTTCGGGCCGTTGCCAGCCCTTTACCCGCCTCATGAAAAAGGGTACTGCCTTCATATGGGACCAAGCTTGTCAAGAAGCTTATGAAGACATTAAAGGTATCTCACAAAACCTCCGGTCTTAGTGGCCCCTACATCAGGGAAACCATTCTTGCTTTATGTAAAAGCTCTGGACTATTCCCTCGGCGCCCTCCTCGCTCAAAAGGACGACAATGGCCACGAGCAGGCCATTTATTATCTGAGCAGGACTCTCATAGGAGCGGAATCTCGCTACAATCCTATTGAGAAAGAATGTTTAGCTCTCGTCTTCGCTGTCCAGAAGACGCGACATTATTTGGTTGACCAAACCATACATGTCATCTCCAGGGTGAACCCTTTACGTCTTCTCATGACGAAGCCAGGGTTGCTGAATTCAAGGTTGGCTAAATGGGCACTCCTGTTGTCTCAATACGACATGACCTTTACTCCTCAGAAGGCAGTTAAAGGCCAGGCCCTTGCAGAGTTCTTAGCTGCTCATCGAGTTCCAGAACATTCAAAACTTCACGAAGACATCCCTGATGAAGTCTTCGAGTCTAATGCAACCTCAGCAGAGGAAGTGTGGCAGATGTTCTTCGACGGAGCATCGCGGATGGGCCCCAAAGGAAAATTATTGCCGGGGTGGGGGTTGTGTTCATCTCCCCACAGGATCATATCCTTCTCAGAGCATTCTCCTTGACAGAATCATGCTCTAATAATGTAGCGGAATACAATGCTCTGCTCATCGGTCTCCAGCTCGCTCATGGAATGGGGGTACGCTACCTTGAAGCTTATGGCGATTCAAAGCTGATCATTAGCCAGGTAAAAGGCGAATATGAAGTCCGCCATGAGGACTTGGTGCCTTATTATCATACAGCCATCGAATTAGCTAGCTTATTTGAAGGCTTCTACATCGGGCATGTGTCCCGATCTCAAAATACCAAGGCGGATGCTCTCGCTGCATTAGCAACAACGCTAGCCTTACCGGCCGACACCGAGTATCACCTCACAGTCGCAACCCGGCATCTCGTATGCTCTAAGCATATGCTAAGGATCCAAGAGGTCCATAATGTCTCCGTGGATCTTGAGCCGAGGGATTGGCGCTTCCCTCTCATTGACTACGCTCTGCACGGTCTGCTTCCAGACGATCCCAAAGAAGCGGCGTCCATCAGACGAAGGTCGCTCCGTTTCTACTATGATCCCACTTTGAAGACACTCTACCGTCGTTCATATGACGGTGTCCTCCTCCGTTGTCTCTCTCATTCGGAGGCACAGGAAGTGCTTAAAGAAGCACATGATGGCACTTGCGGAGCTCATCAACCGGGTCCAAAGCTTAAAGACAGGCTGCACAGACTTGGGTACTACTGGCCGACCATGATGGCCGATGCCACCCAATATGCACGAAGGTGTAAGGCGTGCCAGGTCCATGCAGACTTCATACACCAACCTTCGGAGTTACTCCACCCTACTGTTGCTTCATGGCCATTTGAAGCATGGGGAGTCGATGTCGTAGGGCCAATCAGTCCCTCTTCGACAAGAGGTCACCGGTTTATCCTGGCAATAACCGATTACTTCTCAAAATGGGCAGAGGCCACACCGTTGGCCGAAGTTAAAACCTCCAATCTGGTTAGCTTCATCAAACACCAGGTCATCCATCGATTTGGTGTACCCAGACGGATCATCCATGACAATGGTCCCCAGTTCGTAAGTCAAGGGTTCTATCGGTTCTGCGATAAATACCGAATTCAGAATATGGCTTCAACCGCCTACAATCCTGCCGCCAATGGTTTAGCAGAAGCATTCAACAAGACAATCATCAAGCTGCTCAAGAAGTTTGTCTCCTCGAACAAGCGAGATTGGGACGAAAAGCTCGGTGAATGCCTTTGGGCCTACCGGACTACGGTTCGGACACCGACAGGCAATACGCCTTTCTCCCTGGTATATGGGTGCGAAGCGGTCATCCCATTAGAAATTCAGGTGCCATCATTGCGAGTAGCCCTGACTACTAAAATGACATCAGAAGACAATGATCGCCTGCGTCTTCAAGAGCTCGAAGCCCTGGACGAGAAGCGGCTGCAAGCTCAGCAACACATCGAGCTATATCAGGCTCGGATGTCAAAATCCTTCAATAAGAAGGTCAAGCAGAGAGTCTTCCACAAAGGAGACCTAGTCTTAGCCGTCAGACGACCGATGATTATGACGCACAAGACCAAAGGCAAATTTCAGCCTAAATGGGAAGGACCGTTTGTGATAGAGACAGTCTATTCAAACGGAGCATACCGCCTTACGACTGCAGATGGCAACCTCCTCATGATGCCGATCAATGGCAAGTTCTTAAAAAGTACTATCCTTAATCAAGGATCTTGCTCTCGATCAAGTTAACATTACACCTCTGATCGAGATCCGCGCGTCCGGAATGCGCACAAAGAGAGCCTCTCTCTTTCTTCAAGCATATCAAACCTGTTGATAGCTGGGGGTTTGCTTAAAATCCCAAGGGACCTGCTCCCACTTGATTCCCTCTCCAGAATCACCTACCAATTCTCATCCATAGAATGGTAGGACCACATATATTCCGCTGTTATGTTAACATTAAACCTATGACAGCAATCCCCTCGTTTCTCCCCGAGATAACGAGACCTCCAAAATCACCTACCAATTCTCATCCATAGAATGGTAGGACTACATATATCCCGCTGTTATGTTAACATTAAACCTATGACAGCGATTCCCTAGTTTCTCCCCGTGAAAACGAGACTATTCCCAAACTCCATTGCTATTGAGCTTAGTGGCGTCTCAATTGGTTACGTCATCGCGACCTCTGAACCAGTAGACGGCTAAGTCTCAATCTTGAGCCCTGTTGACATTTACAAAAGACAGGTCTCGATACTTATTGACATTTACAAAAGATAAGTATCACCTATTTTGAGCTTGTTGACATTTACGAAAGACAAGTCTCAACCCCGAGCCCTGTTGACATTTACAAAAGACAGGTCTCGATACTCGTTGACATTTACAAAAGACGAGTATCACTCATTGTTGAGCTTGGTGGCTTCTCAACCAGTTATGTCATTGCGACCTCTGAACTGGCAGATAGCCAAGTTTCATCCACTATTGAGCTTAGTGGCGTCTCAATTGGTTACGTCATCGCGACCTCTGAACCAGCAGACAGCTAAGTCTCAATCCCGAGTCCTGTTGACATTTACAAAAGACAGGTCTCGATACTCGTTGACATTTACAAAAGACGAGTATCACCTATTTTGAAGCTTGGTGGCTTCTCAACCAGTTACGTCATTGCGACCTCTGAACTGACATATAGCCAAGCTTCATCTACTATTGAGCTTAGTGGCGTCTCAATTGGTTACGTCATCGCGACCTCTGAACCAGCAGACAACTAAGTCTCAATCCCGAGTCCTGTTGACATTTACAAAAGACAGGTCTCGATACTCGTTGACATTTACAAAAGACGAGTATCACCTATTTTGAAGCTTGGTGGCTTCTCAACCAGTTACGTCATTGCGACCTCTGAACTGACAGATAGCCAAGCTTCATCTACCATTGAACTGAGCGGCGTCTCAATTGGTTACGTCATCGCGACCTCTGAACCAGCAGACAGCTCAGTCTCAATCCCGAGCCCTGTTGACATTTACAAAAGACAGGTCTCGATACTCGTTGACATTTACAAAAGACGAGTATCACTCATTGTTGAGCTTGGTGGCTTCTCAACCAGTTATGTCATTGCGACCTCTGAACTGGCAGATAGCCAAGTTTCATCCACCATTGAACTTAGCGGCGTCTCAATTGGTTACGTCATTGCGACCTCTGAACCAGCAGACAGCTAAGTCTCAATCTCGATACTTGCTGACATTTACAAAAGGCAAGTATCTCCCCTTTTAGCCCCGCAATGGGCTAACCTCGAGACTGGCAACATCTCAATTGGTTATGTCATCGCGACCTCTGAACCAACAGCCATGCCTCATTATCCAAACAAACAAAGACGACAAAAGAAAGAATTTTTATTAAATTCCAAGAGGATGGGATACATGGAGGAGCCTATAGGCGTACACGATAAGATCGGATCCGATCTCCAAGCGAAGCTAGCCTCGTCCTCCTGTCATCAGCAGCCTGGGCCAGCGCCTGTAATCTTAGCTCAGCCTCATCGAAGTCCACCGCCTGAGCCAGACGAGCCTCGACCTCCGCCAAAGTCGCCCTCTGTGACGACTTCTGCGCCGCCAGTTCCTCACTTCGAGCCCTGAGCTGCTTAAGCCGCGCAGACTCTTCATGACGCATCTGTGTAGCCTTAGATAAGAGGAGATTTGCCTTCCGGATCATCTCTTCAGCCCTCTTAACCTTATCTTCAGCATCAAGAAGAGCACTGTTGGAAGCGTCAATTGCACTCCCAACCTCTGCCTCCTCTGTCTCCAAGGACCTCAAGTCAGTGGAGATAGCCTCAGCAGCCTCTTGAGCGGCGAGCTGAGCCTCGCGCCTCTGGGCGACAAGATGTGAGAGCCGTTCATCAGCCAAAGACGCTGCGTCTGAACTATAGAGGCCGCGCCATTCCTCCACGTCCTTCTCAAGGTCGTCTACCAGGAGCTCTAAAGCAGCAGCTTGATGGTACCCCTCAAAGTCCCGGATACACTCAATGTCACGGGAGAGGACCATCTTCAGCTTCGAGAACGGCACAGGCGAGCCCTTCAAGACGAGACCGATAGTCTGCTCCAAGCTGTTATAGAAGCTGTCAACCAGATTACCGATGAAGTCATTTTCAGCTTCATCAACCCTTGAGACAACCTCGGAGCAATCTACTATCCCAGTCGACACCGCCGTAGAAGAAGAAGCGGAACATCGACAGCAGCAGGGCAAGCCAAAGGCGACCTCGGCGGAGTCCTCAGCGACACCAGCACGCCAGCCACCGCGGAGGTAGGACTGGCAACCACCTCCTGAGCAACAGGCTCAACCACCAGCGTTGGAGAGGTAGGGCTCACAATCACCCTCAATGCCGTATTCGGCAAAACAGCCGGCACCTCACTCGTTGATGTAACTGGAAGTGAGGATACCTCCGGGACTGCCGCCCCTTCAGCCTCTCGCCTTTCAGCTGACGTGGGTTGATAAGAAGGCAGGTCGCCATACAGCGCATCCAACACAGCAGCGTCTGCCCCGGTCGAAGCGCTCATATCGCCCCTTGACTCTTCAGGGAAACCCGCCGCTTCTTTCAAAGCTGATGCACCTTGGGGACGAATACCTGCAACAAAACCAAGGTCAAAAAGGAGACGCAGCAAACAGGCGAGGACCAAGAGATCTTAGTCTTACCGAAGGCCGATGTCACCTCGTCAGCCGCATCAGAATCCAGGGGTCCCATCGGAAAGTTCTTACCAGACTCAACGCGGATAGCCGCCCGCTCGCCGATTCCTCCGCAGACCACCCGATAGAGCTGGAGGCCATAGGACTTCCTTTAGAATCCCAGCGCCCGACGGGCCAATGTCGGCCGCATCACCTCCAGATTCCTTCGAGCGGGTAAAGGAACCAGCAGCAGCTCCATAAGCAAATAGAGGATCATACTGGTCCCCTTGCTCCCCATGCTCCTCAGCTCCTGCAACAAAAAAGCAAATGATGAGTTATTTAAAGTGCGCTGAAGGCATATTATATGGAGGCCAATCTTACCAGTAGTCGGTTCAGCAACCGACGGCTCAGCCACTAATGGAGCAGCAGAAGGAGGCACAGCAGAGGGCTCACCCTCTACCACGAGGGTAGGAGTCTGGCGACGGGGCCTCTTCGCCGACGACTTCCTACGGGATCCACTCCCACGCTTCCTTTTGAAGTGGACATCAGAGTCCTCTTCCTCCACTTCCTCCACATGTTGTGAGGGAGCTGTCCCCACTACACCAGATCCGACTTCACGAGCATCAGCTTCATGGGCATCAACCCTCATCCCCGCCTCGAAACAAGGGCTCCCCGCATCAGAAGCCCCGCTGCCATCTACAGCGATGAACTCCTCTATGCCAGGAACACGGACCCGTTTGCCCTCCATCTTATCAGAAGCCTTCTGCCTCATCCGATGAGAAATTAACCTCACACCCGAACGGTTGACATTAAACCTAGCAGGTGTAGAGTTCGAAGCCGCATACCATTGGCAGAAACACAGGGTCGTCCAAAGGCCGGGATCCCTCAGCGGCGTGCGTAGCCACGCTCCAGTATCATCCGCGGTAAAGAACCGCCAAGCACGAGCCCCATCAATGAGGCTCCCCATGAAAGCCAGGTCCGGATTGGGGTTGCCCACATACAACTGGTCATACCCAAATTGGCGGGCAAACCGGCTCGAGACGTAGGGCTCCAGGTAGCAGGTATCCCCACTCCTGTACAGCAAATGCGAGGGCCGGATACAGACCAGCCACTCGAAAACACCCCGACTCATGGGAGACCGACCTGATTCCACATCACGGAATTCCTCGTTGTATCCTGCACCCCGCAGGCGAGGAAAACAACGGAACAGGCTATAAGCGTCATAACGACGCACTAACTTACGGGCCTCAGCCACATAAGTTTTCTGCCACGAACAGCCTTCAAAGCGACGGAGAAGCGCCGTTTGAACACCCTGCGGAGGGTCTTCCCCAGCTCCAATCAAACTGGGACAGTGCAAGGCGAACCACGCCATCAAGTAGGTGTACGGTAAACCTACCCTAGGATTGGGTCCGTCACAAGGCAGGACGGCACCCTTCCCTCGCCTTGACGCCATTGGCCTGCAGAAAGCCTCCGTCACTGCACGAAGGCCCCTCTGAATACAACACACCATGGCCGGGAGAAGACCCAGACGGTGGCCATGAACCAAACGGACGGCAGGCAGCAGCACAGTCGGGTGGACGATGTCACCCGAAGAAGAAGGCACGACACATTTCTTTAACCAGATGGTTAAGAAGCTGGCTAGCAACGCCTTGCGAGACATAGGCCGACGGGCCTGATGGTGAAAGCTCCGAAGAACATCACCCTTCCCAAGAGGACCATCATCTTCTGCCACGACGATGTCCTTTTCAGCATGCACCTCCATCCTTGCCAAGATGTCTTCTTCAGCAACTCCGCAATGAGCTGCCTCAGGTGCACTAGTCATATCTGGGAACAAGTAGTTCCCCCAGCTCTTCAAGCTCTTCGAGCTACCCTTGCCACCAGTATGGATGCTGGAGCAAATGTGCAAATGGCACATCAGTTCCCGATATGTCTCGAGCAGAGCAGGCTCCTGCTTCTCCAGAATAGCCAGCTCCGCCTCACAGGGAAAGTACTCTTCGTATGGAAGAGACCCGAAGGGCAAAGCAGAGATCTCCCGCATCTCATGCAGGGCCATGCCCAACTCACCAACTGGGGTGAAGAAAGTCCCCGAGGCCGGGCAATACAACTCGAGGATGGCGTAGAAGCACGCCACCTTCATCTCAATGCCGTAGCAGGTCGCCCTGACGGCCTCATGGAGGTTTAACCTCTCTAAGTCCCCCTCAAAGTGGGTGAGGATATAGTTGGTCAACTCCGCCCACCACGATCTAGGAGGGTGGACCCAACCAGGAGTCCTGAAATCGGTGGTGGGGTAGTTCCCGTCAACTTCGCAGAACTGAGTGCCAAAGGTCGGCGCCGCAGCTGGGTTCTCTCCTACTGGAAGGTCCCGCGATACCTTCCCAGGGTATAGCCCCATTATGCTACGAGGAGGACCAGCCCTCGAATAGCCGGACTGGAATGTCAACCTCCCGACACTCACGGACTCGGCGTTTAGGCTCACGCCCCACGCCATCTTCCGAGCCTGAGTTGCGCTCGCGAAGGAAGACAAAGCAAAATGCCGCTTAGAGGACGGGAGATAGAATCTCTCGCCGTCCAACTGGAAGATCCACTGGCCTTCACCGGCCTGCAGCTGGCGATCGGGATCAGGTGCAGCATCCCCGAACATGAAGTCAGGCTTTCTGTAAGCCTGACGGTCGATATCTTCAAGCGGAGCCGTAGTCAAGATGCTCCGCATGGCCTGCGGACGACCCTCCTGGATGAGCGTATCCCGTACAAGAGAGCTCGGCTCACTGAACAATGAAGCCTGCCCATAGAACTGCAAGCTGATGCTTCCGCCTGCTCGACTGGCTACACCGAACAGACTGTTCTGGAGGCCGGAGGCGTAATGTACTGCAAAAACAGAAATGAGCTATGATTAGTTCACCAATTAAGTGGATGCGAAAGCATAAAAATTCACTAAGGCATAGCCTCGCCCAGCAAGCAGGGCCTGTAAGGCGATAGCTTTGAAAAAGCTTCACTTCATGGATAAAACTGCATCTTTGCAGAAAATATCCAAAGCGCCAGCTTCGCTTAAAGCAGGAAGTGACATAGCCCTAAGGGCTGACGTCATCAAAGGGGCATTATGGTCAAAAGTCATCATGACTGAGAGGACTTATTCAAGTCCTTCTCCTCAAACAGTACGGAGATGGCCCAAGTTATGGCTTCGTGCGAAAGCCCAAAGAAGAACTGTTCAGTTCTTACTTCCCTGGTGCAAGCAAAATAGGGAAGTTGAAGGGAAACGAGTTCCCTGATAAGGACAGATCATATTTGATCGTCCTAATGGCCGAGTATCGGCTCCAAAAGATGGAGACCACTCTCTAATCAGACAGGAAAATTCCTTACCGGTGATCGGTCGCTCGATGACCAGAGGAGGAACGCCCTCCGTCGCAGAAGTCGCCACTTCTTTTCCCGCTAGTCTCTTGGGCGCCATCAAAGAAATGTAAGGTTCTCAAAGAACTCTGAAGCAAAGAAGGAAGAAGAAGGAGAGGAAGAGATAGAAATTTCTCTGAAAAAGGAGATCTTTTCCTGCTCAGCCCGATCGAGCTTTTATAGGCCAATCAGCGCCTGAAACGAGGCCTCGAAAAGGGCGTATGCCGCCGTTTCGAATTAATTCGAAACGCCGCCCAAAGCGCCTTCCCGAGAAGCGCTGCTTCGATTCCGCTAAGGGTTAACTTCGCCCTGGCTTAAAGTGCAGACTTCGCACAATCCTTCAAGGGCTTCGCTGAAAGGCCTACCTTAGCCCTCTAAAAAGCGTGCTGCTCGCACTGACATGCCAGTCTCGCGAAGATCATTCGAAGAAAGGACTATGTCCTTAGCTCCGCACACAGTTTAGCCCAGCAATGGCCAAACTCTCAGTGAAAGCAAGCAAAAATCAGATGATCAGACGATGAACTTTCATTGATTCAAAAGCAAGGGTACATTGATATTACATCAAAGTTGTGTTTCATACAAACACATTCAGATGCCCAACAAGATCATTTGAGGCATACAAGCGGTTTTATCTGCTCCCAGGCCAGACCAACGGGACAGGAAGGGCCTTCCTCCTGCATAAGGCTGTAATCAGTGGTGCCACAAGGACACGGTCATTTTTCTCCACAAAATGGCAGGTCTTGCCAGGCCATTTTTGTTGAAGCCTGGCAATAAAGCTTATCGCCGCCAACACGTCAGATCACCTATAATGGGAACTAGTTTTGATGCCACGAATCTGACGGGTGTGAGGCCCGCTCCCCTGAAGTGGATCGTCCCCGACAAAGGCCACCAAAGTTGAAAGTCGGCAACGATGTCAGTGATCTCACTGATCACCTCCGACGAAGCGGCGACCAGCCTCACCTCAGAACGAATCATCTCGGATAAGAGGCTGCCAACAGCCCCTGGGACGCGCATTCGCTGCCCCGAATTGTTCCTCCTGCTTAAAAGTAAAACTTCAACCAGGGAAGCATAAGGCAATTTTATGGCTTCTTCCATCAAGTCACCAGACTGACAAGCATAGCTCACTGCAAGGCAAATTGGAGCAGGTTAACGGTCAAGCACAAAAAGAGCTGTAAAATACTAAGTCAGATTCTTCGGCGGCAAGGTAATCCAACTTCAGTCAAGGCAGAGGATAAGCCTCGCCTGCACGGCAACCATGGGCTGGTTCAGCAAACGCCAAGTCCTAGCCTCGCCTATACGGCAAAGTCAGACTGATCTTGTGAAGAACAGTCTCAACCTCACCAATATGGCAAGACCGGCTCAACTATTGAAGAAGCCAAGTCCCAAGTCCTGCCTGCGCAGCGGACTTAACAAGCAACGATCTTTCACTGATCAAGCCAAGATGATAGCTTCACAGAAAGCTATGATGAGATCCTTCTCTGCAGCAGCCAATTGCAAGATGAAGAACAAGGGAAGCTAATCCCTGAAGCGAGCTGCCAAGCTAAATCAAGGGAGATGAGTTCCCTAAAAGCAGTGAAGTCTTTGAATGATCAAGACTTACTGGTCCTTGGCCGGTTAGACAACCAGAGTGGGTTTTCCCACTAAATCAGAGATCTGAGTATCTCTCACAACCAAGAGAAGAGAAGAAAGGCAAAACATTTCTCTTCGGAGGACCTCAAGTGTCCTATTTATAGGCCCCATGGCCTGAGTGCGATCACCTCAAGCGTGGAAGCACGAGCGCATTCAAGGCATTTACTGCGCCTTGATGGAAGGGACGGTTTTCCCTTGGAACCGTGCAAAGGGAGAAAACGTCTCCCTCATAAAAGGCACTTATGGCGCCTTGAATAAAGGGAATATCCTCCCTTGGAAACGTGCAAATCGGAGAACATCTCTCTCGATTGGCGCGAAAGAAGGAATGATCCTCCTCGTAACCGCCCCACGGCAGTTGGCTTTGAAAAGGCAACAGGAGTTCCAAAGCGAACTTATTTCTTGGAAGCCAGATACTGAGCTACCCCGACGCGAAGCTACTCGCGAACCAGTGCAATTCTTCGGCGAATTCATCCCAAAGCAGGATTGAAGGCGAAGCTGAACTCAACCATCATGGCGACGTTCATACTCCACATACCATCACAGTAGTTCAAAGTGTTTCAAAGTCTGAGCTATTGCAGACTCTCGAAAACTTTGAAGGGGGTCTTGTTGACACTTAAAAAAGACAAGATTCTCATTGGTCCGAACGATGTCTAAACTTGTTGACATTTACAAAAGACAAGGGACAGACGAGCTGAAGACCAGTTTTCACCCACCTCCAAGGGACAAGGGAGCGGTTTGGATTCCACTGATCCAGCAAGCAGAACAGTGAACCCGGATTGTTTCTAAACAGACCTCAGCAGGTCTAAAATGCTAGCATTTAGCATTACATTAGCCCAAGGAGATAGCCTCGTTTGAGAGGCTAGCATCATCCAGAGCATCGCCAGGAAGCTAACTGATAGCTTCGCCGAAAACCCTCTTTTCGGACTTCGCTAGGAATTGCCTCTAGCTCCGCTATGAGCTTCAAAGCGGGCAGCTCCGCTATCAGCCTGCTATGGTCAACCTTTGACCAATCAAAATCTCCTGATGAGATCGGATTCAATCTAATCAAATCTAATCAGGATTCAAATATGGCAGGTAATTGCCGCAATCTCTTGACTCTCTTGAAACGAGTAAGAGGATCAGGGAGAATCTCCTAACAATATGGAAAGGATCAAAACAGATCAACCGACTTGCCATTTTCTAGCTCCGCAGAAGCTATCCTAGCCTCACAGTAGGGCTACTTTCCAGATTCAAACAGATTCGGTTCAATCTGTTTCCATATCTTCAAAAGGGACGATTATACCCTTGCTCTCCCTATAAATAGCCCGTCAGGGCACAAAGGAGAGATATCGATCAATCGAGAGAAATCAACAGAGAAGGAGAGATCGATCAACGGAGAGGCATCAGGAGAGAGAAGACTCCACAAGCAGAGACTTCTTCATAACGCACCATGCGCTCTCTAATTCAGAGACCTTTCAAGAGAAATACTTCTCTTTTCAGGGTGGTGATACCCTAGCAACCTCTTTTCTTCAAGGAATCTCCGGAACCAGGCGAGAAGGAATTCCTCACAGAAGGCGGTTTTGAGAAGTAGTAAGAGGGTTCTACCAATCCTCTATTCTCTGATTCCCGGAACCAGGCGAGAAGGGAATCTCATCGCTCGCATCGTCAAAGGGACAAAGTGGTCGCGCGCTGACCAGACTCCTATCGGCACATTTTCCCAGAATCTCTGAGGAGATCTACTTGTAATCTTTTGAGAATACTTGTAATTTAGCTCCTCAAACCTTTTTTGTAAGTTTTCCCCCTTTGCAAACATAATGGAAAACACTCCCCTCACAATCTTCCTCAAAAAGCTACTTTCAAATCAATGATGGCCCCAGGAAAGCGAGTCGTCGACGGTGCGACATCCAAAGGCAAGGTCATCGCAAACACTGGGGCACGACCCCTCCTCCAACCAACAATCAATCACATACTGAGGAAACTGACTCTTTCTCATCGCAAGAGCCTTCGTCCAACCGTCGCAACAACGAGAAGACTCACTCCTTCAGATGATCTATGAAATGAGAGAGCAAAGGAAGGAACAACAGTTGCAATCTAGTCGTGAGCAGGAGCATATAGCTCTTGATCATGAAACATCATCCGAGAGTAAGAGGAGTTGAGACTGCTCAACCAACAGTTTCAGGACCAAGTCGCTGCCCTCCAGAACAAACCCTACACAAACTGAGGGCAACCCCGAGAGCAACAGGTCCCCCGATCTCCACGCCCTCGATGAGCTGATCTAAAACAGATCATGGAGGTCAAGCTGCCTCATCATCTAATCCCAACTATCCTCATTCATGATTCTCCTCTCTCCAAGGATATCTTGGAGTGTGAATTCCAGAGAGAATTCATGACCTCCACTTTTGATTACTACTCTTAAGCGAGTGATCCAGTTCAACAAATCTGACACTTTTGAAAAAAGATGATAATATACTCCCGCAATGATCTAGTCATATGCCTCATCTTTCCTTTCAGCCTGAAAGGCACACCCTCAGAGTGGTTCTACTCCCTGCCATCGTGCTCTCTCCATAACTTCTCGGAGGTAACCGAAGCATCCCTCAACTAGTATGTTTCTTGTCAAGAAGCCAAAAGAAACAACCACCACCTCCTCCCCGTCAAAATGAGGCAGAAGACAGCCTCAAGTCGTACATCAACTTCTTTCAGATCTAGCTAACCAAAGTCTTCAACTGTAGTGAAGAGGTCTCTGCACTTGCATTCATCAACGGGCTGTAAGTCACTCACCCTCTGTACAAGCACCTCCTGAAGCACAACGTCACCAAGATGAGGAAAGTTCTTTCCCGAGCTCAACCATACATCTAGCTAGAAGAGGCGATGAAGGCCTCCTCCAATCACACCGCGAAACTGAGAGATGGTAAGCTCCTGACCCGCTCAAGACCGACACCGGAAGCAACCTGTTTACAAGAAGCAAGCGCTTCCGATCCACCCACCAAGTCCACTCCAAAGCTACGATCGATGGAACACTTCACTCTGTTGGCCTAAAGGCCCATCGTCTAGTTTTGATGATGATTAACTCATGTAGTTATAATACTAATGATCTTGTGCTCATTTAGTTTCAGATATTTGATCAAGATCTTAGCAGTTGTTTAGCTACAACAAAGGATTTAAAGTCAAGCTTTAAAGCTAGCACGTGTTGATTCAAGAGCTCCCGCATATAGATTGCATCAAGTACTCAAAATGAGTCTAGCTCATTGGGTCAAGTTTTGGACCAAGTCAAGAAGGAGAAGAAGATTTTCAAGAAGACTTGTGTCGGGTTTTGTAAGTGTTAAGATTTAATTTTAGATAAAATGTAAAGGATAGATTAGCTGGTGGATTGCTCAAGTTCATTTACACACACACAAAATTTATATATGTTTTTAAAAATACCGTTTTGATTTTTAAGTTTCAAAATATACATGTGTTTTATCAAATTTATATATGAGAAGATATTTCATCCCATATGTATAGTGGATCATATCCATACACACTAAACTTCAAAAGTGTTTAAAATATCTTATTTTTGTATTTAGAGAAGTTTTAAAAAAATCATTTTTCAATTTGGAGATTGTTTTTGAAAATACGATTTTTATTTAAAGCCAAAATTTTTACATTACAAAAATAGTTCAAAAAGTTTGTAATGCGTGTTGAGTTTTGATCACACATATTTGTATCTAAAGTATTTCAAAAAACTCATTTTTATAGAATTTATGAGAATTTATGAGATTTTATCACAGACAAAAAGACCAAGTTTTAATCCCTTTTTATGGCTGACCAGGTCTTCTGGCGGTCGACCGGGCCGGTCGACCGAGCCAAAATCGGTCGATCGGGCGGTCGACCGATGTGCACAAACGTGCACAGCCAAGGGCCAGTCGACCGCCAGAGAGCTCAGCTCTCTGGCGGTCGACCGTTAGGTCAATGCCCAGTTTTCAGTTGACCGTCCGGTCGATCGCTTTTCCCAACGGTCAAAATTCGACCGTTGGCGGTCGACCGGCCGGTCGACCGATAGCAGCGTCACTGCTGATTTGGACCCCAACGGCTAGATTTTGAAAGCATATAAATTGGGGTTCCCTTAGACTGTTTTTAACAAGATTTTTGGAGAGTTTTCAACCTAGTTTTTCCTACCTTTCTAAGTGTTTATCTCCACTTGTTTTAGAGCAAATAGTTCCATATCAAAAGGAGAGGTTTCAATAGTGATTTTCAAAAGAGATTTCTTGAGTTTTTCCTTCACTATTCTATCTAGTTTTCTCACGCATACTTGAGCTTTCCATTACTATATCAATCCTATAGGAGAGTTGTTGTGAGAGTGTTTTTAGGTGATCAAAATGTTAAGATCACCAAAGTATTCTACCTTGTATTTGTGGAGGCGAACTAGCGGGTTCGTGTTGTTTTGAGTTCTTGTGGGAGCTCGGTGTAGAGGTGCGGCCTCGGCAAGCTAGTGTACTTACGTGTGTTGTTCTTACGGGAACAAAAGAGTGACTAGTGAGTCCAAAGAGTTCTAATGTGAACTCGTTGTAGGTGTTGCGGCACCGAGTGATCCGGTGGGATCATTTTTAGTGGAAATCTTTCATAGTGTTGAAGGCGGGGACGTAGAGAAAGGGTGCTCGATCCTCGAACAAATCTCCCGTGTTTGTGATTGCTTTCTCTATCTCTCACTTGTGTTTATATCTTACTTGCTTACATTGCTTATCTCTTTATATGCTTGATAAATCTTATGCTTAATTGTTATATGCTTGGGATTGTTTGCTTACACTTGTATTCAACCAAGAGAGTCATAGCTGTACCTCAACTCTTATCTAAAGAAATCTTGAGGAGACAGTCCAGAACCCGGGATTCGGCTACACTCTTGTGTTATACCTTGTGTGTTTAGCTTAATAGTTTTAATTCCGTATTAATTCATCAGTAGATTAGCTAGTCACCTATTCACCCCCTCTAGGTGATCTACAATTGGTATCAGAGCGGATGGTTGGGCGACCATGCCTTGTATGCTCTAAATTAAAAATCTTTTTAACATGTGCATGAATAGGGTGGAGAATTATGCGTTATACACATGAACTTCATGAAATTCTATTTTTGTATACTCATACATGTTTTCTATATATATATATATATATATATATATATATATATATATATATTATATATATATATATATATATATATATATATATATATATATATGCTTCAAATTTCAATAATATCAATTTTAATTGGTATTTTCTTTTCATACATATATATGTTTTGATTGTACTTAATTTACAATATCCATTACATGTTTAACACACAAATTATGTTTATGCTAAACTTGACTTAAGTTAAATATAAATTGATATCTTTATAAGATGAATAGCTTATCACCTATTCACCTATAAATATTTTTACTTTCATTGGTATCAAAAATCTACTATTGGTATCTTAAAATTTTGTTTATTTACAAGTGGTATCAAATTTTGTTTTAAGAAATTTCAAAGTTTTGCTTTAAGTATTTTCAAAATTTGTTGATATGTATTGCCTATATGCAAGGGGAGCTTGACATGTCTTCTACATATAGATTCATGTTGAGTGTATCTTATATTGAGGAGCTTGACATCTCTTCTTTATGTGGTACACGTGTGTAAGGGGAGCTTAACATCTCCGCTTATACATTGTATATTATGCTTTATATGAGTTAGGGTTTTGTAATCCCTTCTTCATGTAATGTTGTATGCAGGGGAGCTAACTTCGCGTCTCTCTTCTTCATGAATGTATATCGCATATATATCTTTATTGTTTTGATTTGTTTTCGCCCCTTTGTTGATGAATTAAAAAAATGGGGAGAAGAATTTTGAGAGTTTATATATGCATGTTTATTTTCTTATTTATGTATATATGTTTTATTTATGCAAAAAGGGGAGAAGAATTTGGTTTTATGCATGTTTATCTCCTTATTTATGCATATTTTGTTTAATTTTATGCACTTCATTGAATATCTTATTATTTATTGATATGCATGAGTTAGGGGGAACTTTTTTGAAGCTTATCTTTAATCCAAGCATATAAAACTCCATGAGTTTTGTCATCATCAAAAAGGGGAAGATTGTTGGCCCAAAGGCCCATCGCTCTAGTTTTGATAATGATTAACTCAGGTAGTTATAGTACTAATGATCTTGTGCTTATTTAGTTTCAGATATGTGATCAAGATCTTAGTAGGTACTTAGCTTCAACAAGGATTTAAAGTCAAGTTTTAAGGTAGCACATGTTGATTCAAGAGCTCGCGCATATAGATTGCATCAAGTACTCAAGAGGAGTCTAGCTCATTGGATCAAGGTTTGGACCAAGTCAAGAAGGAGAAGAATATTTTTAAGAGAATTTTCAAGAAGACTTGTGTCGGGTTTTGTAAGTGTTAAAATTTTATTTTAGCTAAAATGTAAAGGATAGATTAGTTGGTGGATTGCTCAAGTTTATTTACACACACACAAAAATTTATATGTGTTTTTGAAAAATACCGTTTTAGTTTTTAAGCTTCAAAATATACATGTGTTTTATCAAAACTTATTTTAGAGCTTATTGTCAAAACATAGATATTTCATCTCATATGTGTAGTGAATCATATCCATACACACTAAACTTCAAAAGTGTTTAAAATATCTTATTTTTGTGTTTGGAGAAGTTTTGAAAAAATTATTTTTCAATTTGGAGATTGTTTTTGAAAATACGGCTTTTGTTTAAAGCCAAAACTTCTACATTACAAAAATGGTTCAAAAAGTTTGTAATATGTGTTGAGTTTTGATCACACATATTTGTACCTCAAAGTATTTCAAAGAACTCATTTTTGTAGAATTTATGAGAATTTATGGGATTTTATCAAAGATAAAAGATCAAGTTTTACTCCCTTTTATGGCTGACCAGGTCTTCTGGCGGTCAGCCGGGCCGGTCGACCGATGTGCACAAACGTGCACAGCCAAGGGCTGGTCGACCGCCAGAGATCTCTGCTCTCTGTAAATAGCCCCGGTCGACCGGGCGGTCGACTGTTTCGTCAATGCCCAGTTTTCGATCGACCGTCCGGTCGACCGCTTTTTGCTACGGTCTAAAATCTGACCGTTGGCGTTGACCGGCCGGTCGACCGATAGTAGCGTCAGCTGCTGATTTGGACCCCAAAGGCTAGATTTTGGAGGCCTATAAATTGGGGTTCCCTTGGACTATTTTTAACAAGATTTTTGAAGAGTTTTCAAGCTAGTTTTTCCTACCTTTCTAAGTGTTTGTCTCCACTTGTTTTAGAGCAAATACTTCCATATCAAAAGGAGAGTTTTCAAGAGTGATTTTCAAAGAGATTTCTTGAGTTTTTTCTCAACTATTCAACCTAGCTTTTCTCACACACATACTTGAGCTTTCCATTGCTATATCAATCCTATAGGAGAGTTGTTGTGAGAGTATTTTTAGGTGATCAAAGTGTTGAGATCACCAAAGTGTTCTACCTTGTATTTGTGGAGGCGAACTAGCGGGTTTGTGTTGTTTCGAGTTCTTGTAGGAGCTCGGTGTAGAGGTGTGACCTCGGCAAGCTAGTGTGCTTGCGTGTGTTGTTCTTGCGGGAACAAGAGAGGGACTAGTGAGTCCAAAGAGTTCTAGTATGAACTCTTGTAGGTGTTGCGGCATCGAGTGATCCGGTGGGATCGTTTTAGTGAAAATCCTTCATAGTGTTAAGGCGGGGACGTAGAGCAAGGGTGCTTGAACCTCGAAACAAATCTCCCGTGTTTACGATTACTCTCTATCCCTCACTTGTGTTTATATCTTGCTTACTTACATTTCTTATCTCTTTATATGCTTGATATATCTTGTGCTTAATTGTTATATGCTTGAGATTGTTTGCTTACACTTGTATTCAACCAAGAGAGTCATAGTGGTACCTCAACTCTTATCTAGAGGAATCTTGAGGAGATAGTCCAGAGCCCTTCACTGAGAATTCGGTTACACTCTTGTATTATACCTTGTGTGTTTAGTTTAATAGTTTTAATTTGCATAAATAGTTTTAATTTCGTATTAATTCATCAGTAGATTAGCTAGTCACCTATTCACCCCCTCTAGGTGATCTACACACTCCGCTCAAGCTCCCGATTAATGAAGTCTTCAACACTATCAACGATCAACCATGGGTCAGGCGCCCAAAACTGATCCAGTACATCCCTCACTTTTCGGGCTTGAGGAATACTGCTCCAACCATGACTACAAAGGGCATCAAACCATCCAATGTTGAACCCTCTGAAGGTACTTGAAAGAACTCGTTCAACAAGGCTTCCTCAGAGAGTACATCCTCAATCCCAAAGCAATTTCAGACAATCAAAACACTCAACCTCCTCGGGAGCAGAACCTGATCACCCAGTATAAGGCAATCGACTGACCATCCAAATTCAAAAGATATAGAGCATACTTCCTTTTCCATCCTAATCATATGTATTGCATTTTTTGAATAAAATATTATTCTATGATCCTAACCTTTGTAGTACATCCATCCATCTATATGCCCCCATTGATAGGATTTCCCTCACTCGGAGGAGGCTGCTAGAACCCCCCGTTGATGGGATTTCCTCCACTCGGAGGCGGTTACAACATCTATCCATTCACACGCCCCGCTGATGAGATTTTTTTTCACTCGGAGGCAGCTGTGAGACCCCCCCGGCTGATGGGATTTCTCCCCACTCGGAGGCGGTTACAACATCCATCCATCCATATGCCCCGTTGATGGGATTTCTCCCACTCGGAAGCGGCTATGTGATTCCTCCGTTGTGGATTTCTCCCACTTGGAGGATCGTGTCTGTACACTTCATTGATGAGATTTTCTTGAAAGTACACCTAGGGGGTGAATAGGTGTAGTGCTAATCTAATGACAAATAATGCGAAAATGCAAATATTTAAAGTAAATGATACAAACGGTCAACTCAAATTAAGAAGTGAAGCCGGATTCTCTATGAAAGGCACTAGAACTTTTCCTCTATGATCTTCTAGACAATGAGTTGAGGTGCTCAATTGCCTCATTGATTGAGAGAGTGAAAACCGACAAGTAAGAATGATACTAGCAATGAGTAGCAAGCGCAAATGAATGTAAAATACAAGTGTAAGTAATAGCAAGTAGAATAGAGTAAGAGAGAAAGCAACCGCAAATACAAGAGATTTATTTTGAGGTTCAAGCACAGAGCTCTACATTCCCGCCTTCACTGCACGAAGAATTTCACTATCCACTAAGGATCTTTGTACAAAGGAGCCTCCACAAAGAAACTACAATGGTCTACACAAGAACGAAGTACATAACTCCAACTCTCAATCCTCTACAAAAGAGGTAGCACAAAGTCAATGAGATTTACAAGCTCTTGGTGATCACAAGGATTACAAACACTCTCTTTTACAATTTCCTATAGTAGATGATGAGAAGTGAGGCTCAAGAAGTTTGTGAGAGAGAAAATTCAGTTGAAATGAATAAATTTAAGAGCTGAAAACTTGCAGAAATTGGTTTGAAAATGAGAACACTTGAAAACAAATGCGAACCCGACTCAGAGCCCCAGCTTCGCAGCTCCGTTGATGGGATTTCTCCCACTCGGAAACAAATGCGAACCCACTCCTTTGTAGGGATTATCCCTTCTCGGAGGCTCAACTTCGCAGCTGCGATTTTCCCAACTCGGAGGACACAGGTATTATGGTTGGATAAAGCACCAACTCAGGAACCATTCACCAAACCAGTACCTGACGTTCCGGAACATCCATATGCATGTACCAAACATCTCGGAGTCAAAGCAAATGCTCTGAGGAGACATCCAATTCCTGATGAAAATAACGGTAAAAGAAATCAGGTAAGATCCAAACAACATTTTCATTAACACTTTTATTATAAATTTTCGATTACATCCATTCAAATATACACTGGTTACATCTAACACGAGTAATACAAGATATATCACCTGTTTGTGTTTACTTTTTTTTTTTGAAAAGAATTACAGATTAATTCGCTCCTGCCCGTCCAGACCTAATGAGTAAGTTTTTGATGCTGAAACAAATAAAGATCTACCTGTTAGAGAACGCTTCACACGGACACACTCATATTGTTCACGCCACCTTCCACAGAGCTCAGAGGGAGCTCAGAGAGGTTCCTGCATAAAAATAGGAGATCCTCTAGATGAAGAACTTTCTCCTTTCCGACTAGAACAAGAAGTTTGGGAAGACAAATTCTTGAGAAGATGGGCAGACTTCTTTCAGAGATCCACCCTATTTATAGATGAAAATACTAGATCATCTCCTATTCAAATTCTCAACCACTCCAGAGAAGTCAGTTGTATCCCGCAATTTACGACATATATAATCAGCCAGATATCAACCGCCTCTTCTACATGATCTTATTCATCATGATACCAAGATCTCATTCATTAAATTGCCAGTTGTCTGCCAGCCACAATGCGTCCAGTCCAATTCTCAAAGACACCTCGACTGTTCCCCGCGAAGAACAAATAATGCCATGACTTCTCAAAGAAAGATCATGTTAGAGGTTGGATTAGTTCGCTCGCCTCCTTCTCTATATGAGTCTCAGAAAAAGAGGAGGCGGAGGAGGCATCTGTAGTGATCAAATTCTGATCTTCATTAAGATCGCAACATGTTCTCACTTCATCAGGATTGTCCCGAGCGAAGCAACAAACCTAGTGTTTCAGAAGACCACCTCAGTCAGGCTCGAGGAGAAAAGCCCGAGTGCCTTCCCGAGATCACTTCAACCATGTCCGAGGAGAAAGTTCGAGTGCCTCCCTGAGGTCATTTCAACCCGAGTCATTCATCCAGATGTAGAATTTTGGCGAAAGCACTTTACGGGTCGAGAGTCCCGATCCCCACAATGCAAGCTCACTACGAAGTCTTCCACCTTTACTACTGATACAGCTTGACAGCGAGATTCCGCGACCTATGGAGTCAATCACACTGCCAGATCACTCCCACATTTTAAACTCTATTATGCCTCCAATCCAGCGCAGGTTGTTACAGATGGAAGCAGATATTTCTGCATGTTAGTCACAACAACTAAGCGCGATGATTTGAGAAGTTATAAGAGAATCATAATGTACAAATCATGCGATTATGGAGAGGCCGGAAGGTGGGGGAAGGGGTTAGGGGGAGATCTGGGGGAGGAGGGGGGATGGGGGAGGAGAGGGGCGGGGGAGGTCAGGAGGGAGGAGAGGGGGTCGGAAAGGGGGAGGAGGCGAGGAGGAGGGGAGGAAGGAGAAATGTGAATTTTGAACTTGTCACTAAGGGTGAGATTGTCAAAAAAATAATGGCAAACTTGTAATAACTTGAGGGTGCTTTCATTATTTTTTGGGTGGAAAAATCCGCTCCCATCTGCAATAGTTTTTGGGGCACGGTTATTGCCACCCCAAAAATGATAAGCCCCTCCATGGATTAAGGCAACCCCAAAATTGATAAAGGCACCCCAAAATTGATAAAGGCACCCCAAAATTTTTGAAAATGGCCATAATGTTATTTTCTTCTTTTCCCCCTCATCGCGAACTCCCTCCCCCCCTTTGGCGACCACCCTCTGCCTCCTCCGACGAACCCCCCTCCGGCCTCTCCCGGTGAAGTCCCCCCGATCCCTCCGCTTCCCCCTGCGCCCCTCCGCCTTCCCCCACCGGCCTCCCCCGCGCCCCCGCGCCCCCTGGCGAACTCCCCCCCTCCCCCTCCCCCCTCGCCCCGATGCCTCCCCCCGCGTGACGCGAGGGGCGGGGGGAGGGCGTGGAGCGGATGGGCACCGGGGGGAGGTGGAGGGGCGCCAGGGAGGGGGTGGCCGAAAAAGATGATGGGGAACAGGAAGAGGGAGGGAGGGAAGTAGGAGAAAAAAGAAATTTTTTAGACATTTCACTACTGGAGAATTGAGAAAAAAGAATATTGACACTCTTATAATTTTTGACGGGCCTCTCTCATTTTGGGTGGCAATGACCGCTCCCCAGTTTTTGCTGTGGTCTCCTCGAGTTCAGAGTTTTGGAGTTTTTCTTTCCATTTTGCCCTTCATCTCTCTCTTCCCTCTCTCTAAATTCTATCGCCTATAAACCTCTGTAGGGGAGTGAGCGGAGATGGCGGGAACGGGATCTGCTCTTTTGGTCGCAGGCGGTGAGCTTACCTCCTCCTCTGTCAGTATCCGTCCTCTGCTCCCTCCGTCATTGATAAGCATTGGCAATGGCGAAGCCTTGCCCCAGAACTTCGCCGAGGTATTCAAACAAGTTACCGGCGGAGGTTCAGATCATGGACCGCGAGATCGGGTTGCTTAAGGTGATCGGATATAATTCCTCTCTCATTCTATCTGTATTTACTTCAAATTTGCAGTTTTTTTTGTTCCTTCTGGTTTGGGGGGAAAATAAAATTGTTATTAGATTTAATAACTAAAGTCATTGATTTTGTTTGCAACTGCAATTGTTTATTCATGTTCACTGACTATAACTAATGGAGTAAGAACGATAGGGCCTCTTAAAATCTGAAAGCATTTATTTTGTTTGCAACTACAGAACCGGTCCCAATCATCTTAAACAAAATGATTGAACATAAGAAACCACAAAGAAACAATGTACAGGAGAGCCTCACTCTGTGGATTCTCTAGATTACCAATACGATAAAAGGAAATGGATTTATTATTGGATTCCATTTAGAAACCTTTTTTTTTAGAATTGGGTTTAGAATTCTAATTCCAATCCCAAAAGCGATACCCTTAATGTATCATAGTTTTAATAGATAGCTAGTCTATTTGAGAGAGGAACTATGTAATTAAAGGTGCTCGGGTGAGAGTAGTACTTGTATGGATGACCTTATGCGAAGAATTCACTTGGGCGTGATAAATAGTATTAGAGTCTTTGCAAGCCAAAAATACCCAAAGTTTTACCACAACATGAATGTGATGTTTGGCCTGTGTAGGCAGGACGGTAACTTCAAATGGGGAGAGTATATCACCTTGTGTGACATACAATATTTTTTAGTGAACGCTCAAGAATTAATCATAGCTTGTGTTTTTTAATGGGAGATGGTGATGGGAAGAAAGGGACTCTGTAGTTAAATGTGCTCAGGCAGTAGCATCATCAAGATGGGGGGCCTTTTGGAAGTCCTCGTTCAAGGCGTGACTAAAAAATGGCTTTGGGAGGAGCGGAACC
Source organism: Agave tequilana (assembly GCA_038442645.1). NCBI lineage: Eukaryota > Viridiplantae > Streptophyta > Magnoliopsida > Asparagales > Asparagaceae > Agave > Agave tequilana. The sequence goes on from JAVJIF010005564.1 coordinate 50,655, forward strand.
ACAACACCTTCTGCAGCAAGCACCGGTCGCCAGCTTCGCTTCAGATCACCGCCGTGAATTTAGCGGAGTCCTGGAAGGCACACTGCTTCATTAGCAGCACTAATTTGTATGCCCCTCTTGTCCCTCTTCTCCCCCTCTGTATCTCCTTCCCCTGTATCTATGCAATTTATGTTTATAGTAATAAATTGGGTGGGCTACTGCTGATTTCTCCAAACAAAAAAAAATAGACATAAAATTTAACTTTACGGGGCTGTAAAGTAGGGGTGAGCAGAGTTCGGTTATAACCGAAATAACCGACCAAAAATCGAAACCCGAACCCGAACCGAACCGAACCGCTCTAGTTCGGTTGGTTTTCGGTTTTGGATTACAAAACCCGAACCCGACCGAACCGACCGAACTTCTCACCCTATGTATTACCCCACCCAAATTCAATTTAGTGAATCATTATAGTTCATAAAAAACAGGTGGAACATTATCTCATTAGTTCTAGCAATATCATATTTTATATTGAATATGTGAAAGCCATGTTAAGTACACTATCATAATTGAGAATAATATTTATATTAGTATAGTTCTTTCTTTTGTAATCTTGTTAGTAAAAGTTAATAATAATTATGCGAGCTTTGATATAAGAGCCCAAATACAGTGTAAAAGTTTTAGAACATGAAATTTTCAATTTACATTAAGGTTAGGGTCTTTTTCTTGTTTCTAATTTAGGTATTGGATATTTGAGATTAGGATATTTAAAGGATGATAATATAATGGTGATTAAAAAATGCAAGAATGATGAAAATATATGAGCCTAACCGAAAAAATCGAAAAACCGAGCCGAATTGAGTCGGTTCGGTTCGGTTACTAAGTCTAATCGGTTCGATTCGGTTTTGAAAAAAATAGTAAAAACCGAACTGAACCGACCGATGCTCACCCCTACTGTAAAGGGTCGTAATTCGTAAATGACTTACAACCTAGTTACAATTACGACGTTTGTTTTGACCGTAATTCGTAAAAAAAATTTTACAACTCAACTATCACTCACTTGCAACCCAATTACCACTTACTTACAGCACAGTTATAGTTAATTTTGTAGTCATGCAAATTTGTATTATTTTTTTATATTAATATTAAATTTTTAATATTTAGCATTTTTAATATTTATTTGCAATATTAAAACTTTTTAAATCACCAAATAGTTAATTTTGTGGTCAACTTTTTTACTTATGACTTACACATTACGACAACCAAACATCGTAAAATATAATACGCTTTCTCACTTATAACTTTATATTACCAACTAAATACCGTAAAACTTACATGCAAGTAATTCATTTATAACTGTAAAAGACTTTACCAATTATGACTTACGAATTACTATCAATTACGACAACCAAACAAACCCTATATGAAAATTCTAATGTAGACGTGCAATGTGTGAGCAGGCTGATGGGTGGACGTGTGAGTGTGCGCGGACCGGCAGGCGTTTGCGCGTACATGCATGTCTGTGGTGGGTTGGGACATCGTAGAAGTCTAAAAAGTGTCATCATTGCTTTTTCACGAACACCTATTCCAATGTCCCGCTAACATGGACTACTTGCAAGTTTCCCAAAAAAAAATAAAATAAAAGATAAATAGACTACTTACGAGTTACAATGACATTGTAGAATATTGTCAAAAGAAAGCTAAAGTCTTTTTTCTAAGGAAGTGCCTTTTTATTTTTTTGTCTCAAGAATTTCTCTTTCCAAACTTCTTATTCTGGTCAGAAAAGGAAAAGTTCTTCATCTAGAGGATCTCCTATTTTTATGCAGGAACCTCTCCAAGCTCCCTCTGAGCTCTGTGGAAGCGTGAACAATATGAGTGTGTCCGTGTGAAGCGTTCTCCAACAGGTAGATCTTTGTTTGTTTCAGCATCAAAACTTACTCGGTAGGTCTGGACGGGCAGGAGCGGATTAATCTGTAATTCTTTTCAAAAAAAAAAAGTAAACACAAACAGGTGATATATCTTGTATTACTCTTGTTAGATATAACCAAGTGTATATTTGAATGGATGTAATCGAAAATTTATAATAAAAGTGTTAATGAAAATGTTGTTTGGATCTTACCTGATTTCTTTTATCATTATTTTCATCAGGAATTGGATGTCTCCTCAGAGCATTTGCTTTGACTCCGAAATGTTTGGTACATGCATATGAATGTTCCGGAACGTCAGGTGCTGGTTTGGCGAATGGTTCCCGAGTTGGTGCTTTATCCAACCACAATACATGTGTCCTTCGAGTTAGGAAAATCGCAGCTGCAAAGTTGAGCCTCCGAGAGGGGATAATCCCTACAAAGGAGTCGGGTTCGCATTTGTTTCCGAGTGGGAGAAATCCCATCAATGGAGCTGCGAAGCTGGGGCTCTCAGTGGGGTTTGCATTTGTTTCCAAGTGTTCCCATTTTCAAACCAATTTCTGCAGGTTTTCAGCTCTTAAATTTATTCATTTCAATTGAATTTTCTTTCTCACAAACTTCTTGAGCCTCACTTCTCATCATATACTATAGGAAGTTGTAAAAGAGAGTGTTTGTGATCCTTGTGATCATCAAGAGCTTGTAAATCTCATTGACTTTGTGCTACCTCTTTTGTAGAGGGTTGAGAGTTGGACTTATGTGTTTGGTGGGAGAAGATTCCTTGTAAAATTTCCTTGAATCAAATGAAAGATTACAATGGATTAACACTCCGACTATAAGAGAGGGAAGATGTTTAGACTTGAATCTCCCCTTTATTTAATGCTGGGTTCTTGATGTGACGGTGGAAAGTGAATCTTGTTTTCTGTTGACCGGGTGAACGTCAGGACCTCTTGGGAATCTTCTCTTTGGATGGCAGACGGAGTAACACAGCTCCTTTTGACTAGGAATCTCAAAGAGATTATAGGCAAAGATTAACTTGTACGCAATAAGTTGCTTGAAGAGTTGAACTCTCTTTTTCGATGAAAGTCTCAGGGTTTCTATAGCTCACAAGTAAAATTCTTCTCTAAGAATTATCTTTGACTTCTTCAAACCTGATCAGATGGGTTTTATTTTTTCTCAAAACCAGTCGGACCAGCCTGAGTCCACCCTACTGTGACAGATATATCTTTATCTTCTTTGTTTCTTTTTTTAAGTAACTTTCAAAACTCTTCCCCGTGACTGACAATATCATGAGCAATCTGACGCTAAGATAATTATTTTATAGTGAGGATTAAAAGCTTTATTAATAAGATTTGTTTTGGCACAGAATATATGATATCTTGGAAGAGATAACTAAAATGTGACACCAGCATATTTAGGTGCATTCCGCGCGTTGACACTTTAGTGCATAATTTTGGCATGATAGTATCAATATATTTTGATACCTTGTGTGCGAATATTTTTTGATTATGGTGCACCAAATTTTGGCCTTTGTGGCACTCATCCTTTGAATTTGTGTCTTAGCCTTCGGGCAGTCATCCTTTAAAATTTGGATTTTGGCCCTTTTGGGGGTATATTGAAGCTTGTTATTAAATAAGAAAGGAATAACATCATACAAGATCACGAGAATATTGCCTGAAAAAAGAAAGTTCTTATAAGAGATAAGATTTGTTTTGCTACTTTGATTTATAAAGAAATAAGATATTGGTTCTTCTACTTTGATTTATAAAGAGAGAACATATTTGTTTGCTATATTGGTTTACAAAGAGATGAAACATTTCGTTGGTCAAATTTGGTTTAATTCAAGTAAAACATCAATTTATTTTGGAAATACAATGTATACTTACGAATATATTTGAGGCCATTCACTAAGTTGTGCTAGCTCATCCCATTCTATTTTTCAATGATTGACAGGCAATATCTGGATGTCAGATTTACCTAGGAAATCCTGAAAGTATTTAAAGCTTTTTTTAGTTATAATTGCTTTAGATATATGACATAAAATATTAAATTCTGGTTTGTACTGAAAATAATGTGATTACAGTTTGAGTATTGAGAGAGAAATACAGAGGGTTGACTGTAAATTTATTTATTGGGGTACATTTTGTAATTTTAAAAATTATCTAGATATTGATATGTTATTAGTGATGTATCATTTATTAGTAATATTGTCATGCACCATTGTCCTTGGGTAAGTGGTTTAGGGCCACAATTTACACCAAAGGCAGCTTTGATTGTCAATAAATATTCCTAACATGACCCGCAATTTATTTACACACACAAGCAAACACCCACGAACTCATGCACGCAGACTTTTGCAGGCAAGCCGACAACCATCCACTCCCCTACCCAACCTCACCAAAAACGAAAAGGGAACAACTTTTGTAGGAAAGCCCAAAGCCACCCACCAACGTCCTCGCCTATGCTTTCATGAAGCCACCCTTCCCAAAACACACAAAATATATTGTTATCGTATGTATGATAGATCAATGTTTGAATTGTAAGGATGAGATTAACTAAGATCAACATGATATGATTTGCACTTGAAACCTATCAGTCAGAAAGTATACACGGTGTTGCTCATTAGAAGATTCATACCATTAAACATGATCTGCATCGTTTAAAATGTCCAAAAGCAGTAATCAAACATGTTTATGGTTTCTTATTTGTGCATCAAGTGGCCCAATATGGATGGATTTCAACAGCAAGTTTGCCTAGATCTAGACAGAAGGCATGAGACGGGCAGATGGAATGCCGCTATCTAGAAGATGCCTCATCTGGAAAGGAAGCATAAAAATGGGTACAAATTTAGTGTTGTAGTATAATTTTGATGTTGGCATTTCTTTGTTTTGGAAGCAAAATCATACATGTGACTTACAGTCATGAACCATCTCCCACACATCATGATGGAGAACATAAGATTCGTGGCATCAATTATTTACGGAAAACATTCTTAAAAGCCATATTGCTTAATATCACAAACTATTACATTCAGTGTTTCAATGCATGGTATTAAAGGAAGAATGATGTATTTATATATCATTTCTAAAATAATTAAATAGTATATACATCTTGCACCTAAGTCCTAAAGCTATGAGGATGTGATTGCACAAAGTCAGTCAGCAGAAGGAAAAATACGGGCAGTGTTTATTGGACATATAACACAGGTGAAAGTATCTGGATGTCCTAAAGTACCTGTTAACAGGATCCATTTGAAAACTCAGCACAAGCACATGCCTATATGTCTAATACATATGCATGTAAATGTGTGTGTCCATGCTGCATGCGTGCATGTGTTAATTGGACATATAACACGGGTGCAAGTATATGGATGACCTGAAATACCCGTTAAAGAGAGACCTCTTGAAAACTCAGCATAAGCACATGCCTATGGGTTTTAAACATGTGTGTGTAAATGTGTATTTCTGTCTATATGAAGATGTGTGTGTGTGTGTGTGTGTGTGTGTGTGTGTGTGTGTGTGTGTGTTTGATAAATATATCTATATTTGATGTGCTATGCACTTCAACCAATTGGTCCATTAGCTAAAAAATTGAATTTAGAGTGTACACTAGACTTGAAGAATATGATGCTATCATCACAATTTATGACTTGAAGTGTATGAGAATGTTCCTTGAGTAAATAAACCAAAACTTTGAAGCATCTGGCTAACAAAGAAAAAAGGGAAATCATGGATAATTGATGAAGGGAGACCATATTAACAACTGTGCTTGGTGAGATTGATGATCCAGAGAGAGTTAGGCATGTAACATAGTGAGACTAATTGAAACTGATGGTCTGGGTTTCACTGAATTTAAAGAAAAAGAGATATTGAGTGATCTAACCAGCAAAAGTACATCTGCATTAATTTAAAATCACTGCTATAATAATTGAAAACAACATAGAAAAAAGGGACTTACACAAACCATTGGTTGACTATGACATAAAATTGATAATCCTGAAGCATCAGGTGCAGCAATGACCAAACAGAATGCCTCAAGAGTAACTGAAAAAAATTCATTGTGTGATTGCATTATAGAGCTCAAATAAACCATGGTCCGTGATCATTCAGAAAAGCATGTGAACTCGGAAGCACTTGTATCTGATATGTTTCAATTATACATGACCAAAAACCCTCTTAATTCCAACCTTGTATGGTAGTACTTCATGAATATCAAGTGTAACTGAAACATGGAAAGATATGAATACAACAATAAGCCACTAGAGCAGGTGCAGATTCCTTCTACAAAGTACAAATGTATACATGATCAATGTAAGCCAGCCAATGATACAATACCCACGGCATTGCTTATCCTTATTGAGAGAAATACAACATATAAGGCTATAAGCCCAAATCCTAACAACTTATTAGGCCGCATGTCATTCCGGGGTAAGATGAAAAGAGCCCACACAAGGCCTGCCATAAGAAAACCCATGGTATATATCAATGAACTGTCTTTTGGAAGCATATATGGTTCTGGTGTAGCTGACCAAGCCCCAAGGAACATTGAAACACCCAAACCAGCAAGTGTATTAAACATTGGCCCAGCATAGCATCCTGACATGGCAATCTGAACGCCATCATCCCCATTCACCGCCAAGGCCACATTTGACATCAGATCACCCATTGAATTACCCCATGCCATGACTGTTAATCCAAGAATAGAAGGGTTGATCCCCAAAATAATGCCCAATGCCACTAGAAGTGACACTAATTCATTAGCAATAATATAAAACCATGTTATACTCATGAGAAACCCTCCCAAACCCATGGAAACAAGAACCTTCGAGGTGGACGATCAGTTCTCGTGAAAAAGAAAGCAGAAGATCCAAGAATGATGCCCAAAACACTACCAACAACAAAGGTCAACATACTTCTTTTAGAACCTTCATCTTCTCCTGAATACCAAAGAAGAGCCAAGAGTATAGGTGATAGAGAAGCACTGGCAATGGCATAAACTTTTGACCACCTCTCTTCCTCAACAATTGGGATCGTCAACCTTCTAGGAAGAGTCAGTGGCATCTTTAACAGTGAAAATAGTTTGATACAAGAAAAAGTTCCACCATCATCTCCCTCTCCTTCCTCACTCCAACCCCACAAAGGCCTCGTATTTTCCTCACAGTTAGAGTAAATAGCCACATTTGAAGCCCACATCCACTGAGGCAATGAGGTATCCAGCTTTGGTACGTCAATACCAAAATCATCAAGCAATGGACCATAAACCGATTCATCTTCTTCACTTCCATGGGAAAAATGCTTCCCCTAACTGGAAGCAACGGGGTCACAACATCCAACTTCAACCTCCTTGCATGCTTCCGCAATACCTCATTTGCCGCAACTACAAAGGCATAAACTATATAGATTGAAACAAACAGAATTGCCCCCCAAACACCAACCTTTCCAAAGATCAAGATCAACGACAATGACATTAAAGTGAACAAGAAGAAGAAAATGTCCCTAATAAAGCATTTCCGGTCAATTCGGACATTCTTCTCAGCAATAGAGAAAGAAATGAGTCCCACAACAATAGATGTAACAAACAAAGCTCCACCCAACACACTATTAAGCCCAACCTCACCATTCCCACTCCCCAAGAAAGCCGCAATGCTTCCAAACACATCCGGCGCCCCATTCCCAAGCGGCAAGAGCGTGATTCCAGCAATTGTCGGTGACAGTTTCAGCAAAGTTGAGAGCTTCGATAAGCTAGGGCAGAAATAATCGGCCGCGGTGTTGCCCAACAGATAAAAGAGGGCAATGAGCCATAGGATGAGTACAGAATACCCCAATATTCGAACTTTAGAGCATGTACAGTAGAAGAAGGCGATATAATTGACGAATCCATCAGAACTACAGTGGGGATGAGCTTTAAGGAAGTCGCATTCGCTCTGAAAACCCTCGTGCTTGGCAATTCCAACGCAAAATGGCGAGGGGTTTTCGAGCGTGCGATTGTTTTCGACAAATTGATGCGTTGAATTGCTAATTGGGAGCTCGGAGGCTCGTCGGCGAGGGATTAGGGTTGAAGAATTAGGGTTTATGGTGAGAGTACTATAACTATAGAGGAATAAGAGCAGAGCTAAAGAAAAGAAAGCATTGAAGATTTGATGAAACTTACGATGGGGATTTGACGTCATGGCTGCGAATCGACTGGTGTCTCTGGCTTTGATCGGAGCTAGGGTTTTAATTTGGGAGAAATTGGTGAGATTTGAAGGAGAGAGGGGTGAGATTTTGGGAGTTTGACGGGTAAATTAGGGTTTCAATGAACGGGCAAAGCGTTCGGTCTCGGGGGCGGACGAAGAGATGGTTCTGAAGAATTTGATACCCTTTTCGCGTATCAGGCAGCGTACGGGGGTGGTTTTCTCCCGCGTGGTTCGCGTGTTAGTTAGGCCGATGTGGTTCGGAGCGTCCGGTTCGGTTGGACATTACCTAGGGGTGAGCAGAGTTCGATTATAACCGAAATAACCGATCAAAAACCGAAACCCGAACCCGAACCGAACCGAACCGCTCTAATTCGGTCGAGTTTCGGTTTTGTGTTCTAAAACCCGAATAGACCGAACCGAACCGAATTTCTTACCCTATATATTAACCTACTCAAATTCAATTTAGTGAATCATATAGTTCAAAATAAAAACTGGTGGAAGCTTATCTCATTAGTTTTAGTAATACCATCTTTTTTATGTTGAATATGTGAAAGCAATATTAAGTACAACATCACAATTGAGAATAATATTTATATTAATATAGTTCTTTTTTTCATTCTTATCATTAAAAATAGTAATAATTATATGAGTTTTAATATAAGAGCTCAAATGCGGTGTAAAAGTTTTAGAATATGAAATTTTCAATTCACATTAAGCTTAGAATCTTTTTCTTATTTCTAATTTAGGTAATGGATATTTGAGATTATAATATTAAAGGATGATAATATAATGGTGATTAAAAAATGTAAGAAATGATGACAATATATTGACCTAACCGAAAAAACCGAAAAACCGAACGAACTGAGTTGTTTCGGTTCGGTTCGGTTACTAAGTGTATTCGGTTCGGTTCGGTTTTGCAAAAATTAGTAAAAACCGAACCGACCGATGCTCCCCCCTAACATTACCTACTCAGAGGGCGGACCGGTCGGATATGTCCAGAGTTCCGGATCCCAATCTTCTATAGTCCTGTTTGGTGCTCAAGAATTAGGTTGAAAAAACACTATGCTACGCCTTAAGGGAGTGAAATCTAAAAACATGTTTGTTTGCATTTTTGATGAAGTGGGAAATAGAATGTGGGCCCCATTAAAATCAGAGCTTGGGCTCAATTACAATAGAGCTACTGGTTTTCTCTCAGTTCAAGTGAAAATCAATTAAAAAACTGACATTTTACTGTAACTCGCAACTTTTTTTGAAAAAATTGTGTTTTTTAAGTAGGTTCTAAAAGAAAAAAGTTAAATATTGTTTTCTTCAAGAGTTATCTTTTTTTTTAAGAATTGTTTGGATGCTTGCAAGTGAGCTGAAGTGGAAAACCACTTTACAGCAAAAGCTGTAGTAGGGTTTTAAGCTCGAAACATCTAATGACTCAGTCACATACATTTATCAACAATCAACACCAAATCTTTTGTTCATCCAATCTAGTGGTCAATTTGTTTGAAAGATAAAGTCTAAACTAAAGAAGAGGGATATTAGAAGTATCAGTGAATTTTTATGTGAATCTTCTTATAAAATACTTGGTGCAAAAGTTACATTATGAACTTGTTAATGGATTTTTAATTGTAAGGCGAGGTTTCCCAACTAATTGACATCCTTCGTCATTGGCCCGGCCCACGGTAGGCCCAGACCCGACTCAAATATTGGACAGTTGTTGATCCCGTGAGATCTCCCACCTGGTTCGAATTCACAACTTCTCCAATCGAATCCATGGGCGGACCACCGATGTCTCTGATTGATCCGCTGTTTGCTCCAAACACCAAATCCCCACCCAAACCCAATGAGAAACTTTCACGACACGTCCTCTCGCTGTTCCTGTTCGCTTCTGAATAGCGGATCCTGCCTTCTCAAAAGGACTGCGGTCCTATCAACGTATTCCAACGATATAAATCCTCTCGCAAACGCAAAGCCGAGTCAACAGAAGAGAGAGAAGATTACAGTATCGCGGAGAGAAGGCGAAGCTTTCTTCTGTGGTCGAGATGGAGTCATGGGGACTGGTCGCGATCGAAGACAAGAAGCAAAATTAGGGTTAGGGTTTTGAGAAAAGGAAAAGGAAAAAAAAAAAACAAGAATCCAAATCTCGAATCGGAATCAGCTCGAAGAAAGAAGATTTCTAATCTCGAATCGCAGCATCTCGAATCGAAGCTTCAAGAAGAAGCAGTAGAAGCTATCTCTAATTCTATTTCTACTGCTTCGCATCTTCTAATCTCTTGCGATGGATCGTTTTCCTTTGATATATCCTCTCATTGATCTTCGCAAAGGTACAAAATCACCATCTCTGTTCAGATCTGCTCGTACTGGATTTTGTTTGTGATTTATTATATTTACTTTTTTTTAATATCAATTAATTCTCGTGTAGAAATTTGTGAATCTTCAGTCGGATTCGTGTATATTCTAGTTCTTTGATGTTTTTTCCTGAATTCTGGCGGTCAAATGATAGTTTAAGTGATTAAGATTGGGGATCTATCTGATTACTTACTATGTCTTCTTGTTTGCTACGTTTTAAGAGATTTAGTGGGAGGTTTAGTAGGTGAATGTTATGTAACTTCTTTATATTAAGTTTTGTAAGAAAATTACTGGAATGGTGAGGAACATGGAAGTTCTTTACAATTTTTTTGAGCCGCTGCAGAAATACGAGAAGTTTTATGTAATTAAATTTGACGACCTTAGTTTCTGACAAGGTGAATATTCTAAATTTACTGGCCTAGATTAGTTGCAAGCTTGAATATTCTTCGGCAATATACATTTTTAAATAGAAGACTGGAACTAATTATAGATTTGATTTCAGAAAAGGCTTCAACTTGTCTAGTTGAGCTACAAGTTTAGTTCCTTGGTAAGATCCAGAGTGATAAACTTGAAATTCATCTTTTGGTGGTGGGGGGGGGGGGGGGGGGGGTGGGGTTGAATAGGTGAATACATTATAGCAAAAATAAAAATTAAAGCACAAGAACCACCAATCTAAAACTTACTTAACAAGAATTGAAGTCGAATACCCTGTGAAGGGTTCTGAACTTCTTATTGATGCCTCTTTAAAAAGAGTTGAGGTGCGCAATTGTTTTCTTGAAGTAGTGAGAATAGATAAACACAATATATATATTGAGAAAAAAGTTTATAGAAAGCAAACTCAGAGAATCAATTGCAAACAAGAAGAATTGTTTTTGAGGTTCGAGCCCACTCCTTTACGTCCCCGCCTGCAATGAAGGATTCTACTATGTAGCGATTACACTTTACACATATAGCTCCGCAAGATCTTGAAGCCGCAACTCTCAATCCTCTCTCACTAGAGGAGTACTCAAGCAAGCAACTGAACAGCAGAGAGATGATCTTCTTCAGATCACCAAGCTTCTCACAAAGATCCTATAGTTTAGAGTAAAGAAGGGTTGAAGCTCAAGGATACGGTATGTGAAAAATATAGTGGAGAAAGGAAATTTTGAGCACCAAAATTGTTTCAGAGGATACTAATAATTTTTCACCTCAAAAACTCATTGTAAAACTAAAGAAAATACTCATATATATAGGTTTTGAGAAAATGGCTGTTCAAGATCTCTAATTGTGGAATAAATCCATAAAACCACATTTTAAATACACAGTCAAAAGGTTAAAAGTCATATATTTTCGACAGTCTAATAGGATTGTCGACGACACCTAATGTACTGTTCTAAAAAATAAGGAACTTGTCGACAGTTTAATACTGATATATGCAGTATCAGCTGCCGACAGTCCACTATGACTGTCGATAGTCACCATGATAATTCTAAAAAACCCACTTTCGGGAAAACCCTGTCGACAGTTCTCTGCATAGAATCTATCGATAGTTCTTGGGCTGCCTGTCGACAGTCCAACAGGAAACTGTTGACAGTTCAAGCTGTCTTTTGAAAACTTAAAGTAAACACTATTTTGAAAACATTTTAAAGACACTTTTTATAAACATAAAAGTCTGTGTGTTTGTATAATCCTTTGAGCTCTTCTCTTTATGCTAAACTTTAACATTCTATAAAACATAAAATAAACTTATATAATATTACATTCATGCTCATTTTCATAATATCGAGAGTATTACCATTTTGATTCCGTAGCATAACTTCAATATGAACCGATATAGAAGATAACCTGAAACGTATAAACACTTAAAAGTATATATATATTAGTTTCTTTAAATATTCATGAGTGAGTCATCATTAAAACGGAGAAACAATTGTACCTTTGGGCCAACAATCTCCCCATTTTTGATGATGACAAAACTAATGAATATTTTGGTAAAGGAGTTTAGGAATAAACTCCCCCTTGAAAAGATGCATAAGTTGAATATGAAATATATCATCAATAATTTGCATACATGAATCATAACATCAGTCAATATGGTATGCAAAAACAAATCCACCATTCATCCATACCGCCAACCTCCAATAGATAACACCATAATGGATTGCATATTATAACAAGAGTTTTTACAATACCAAGTTCAAGCTAAAACATAGACATGACGAGTATTGAAACATATACCAAGTTCAAACTAAAACATAGACATAACAAGTACTGAAACATGAGCAAACATAACAAAGATACATAAACAATATAAAATGCAAGATCCAAACGACAGTACAATGTACGCTGTCTTGAGTGGCTTCTCCCCTTTTTTGTCATCAAAAAGAGCTGGAGGCACTGCCAGCAGGATCTGTATCACCTTGAGGTGGACAATCAGCAGTAGGAGTAGGCCATGGGTCATATGGTGGAAATGGAGGGTAAGTAGAGGAAAGGGGATGAATGTATTAAGATTGAGGTGGAATCTCAACCCAAATGATGTTGAATCTGAGTGAGATGCTGCTCAACAAGTCTGTGAGGATGCAAAGTGGGCGGCAGTGGATATAAAAGTCAGCACGGAGTTGATTATGAGATAAAGTGAGATGGGTTACGGAAGCAAAAAATGTGAATAAGAATCTGTATAAGGGACAACAGGAGAAGAAGTATGCTGGGGTTCAGGTTTAAGAATGTCTTCTTCATCAGAAGAAACATCTTGAGCAGGTTTAGAGATATGACTCAACATACGGTTAAGAAAGCTCCTGTCGAAGGCTCTAAAAGGAGAAATGAATGGTTCCTCAGATAGATCAACTCCCTAAAAGTTAAAGAAAATAGTTAGGACCATACCATAGGGTAAGTTCCTATGCTCAAAGTTGTTAGCAGTCATATTGTCAAACATTAGCTTGAGGAGATTAACCGAAAAGCCTTTCATGATACAATAAATTAAGAGAGTGATACACCCTATCGCTTTACCATATTCTCCAAACTTAGAAAAAATATTCAACATGATGATCTTAGCTAAGATTTGACAAGGGACGGTGAGACGAGAGACCTTGTCATTCAATGTGAGACACGTGTTACTGTTATTGTGGATAAACCGAGAGGCAATCTCATGAGTTTCTCGTTCGGGGTAAAAATCAAAAGAGTTCAAGTGCTCAGAGAAAATATCAAAACCTTCACTAGGAGGGGCCAGAAGGATGGGCTAGAATATGAGCTATATCATCAGCTGATAGAGTGACATCAATGCACCAATCTGACTGTGAATAATATTATCCTCATTTATAGTAAGATTGACATAAAAGGTTTGAAAAAGATTGGGATAGATTTTTCTCATTTATCTCAGGAAATACCTTCCAACCTAGTCTAACAAACAGATTCTCAATATGATACTCAGCAAAACTAGCCAGATTGATGGGCTTACCAGAGAGAACAGACCTCTTAGAATATATAGTGTTGAATTTTTTCAGAGCAAATTTCTTCACAAATCTCAAATAAGATAGAGGAGTCTAAGTTCTGGGAACATCAGATTTTTAGATCTATTAGAAAACAACCTAGAAGTCTAGAAGATCCAACATCAATTCTAGATCTCTTGACATGATGAAGATTAAAAAATTAGGGATAAAATAGAAATAAAAATGGGAGAAAAAAGAGAATCTTACCCAATCAAAGTAGAGATTATGTAATGGATGTTCAATCAACTCAAGAAAATGATGGGACTGCTCAGGAGAGACAGAACCAGGGATTTGGAGATTGAGAGAGAAGTCGAAGGAGAGAGGACAGTGAGAGGAAATGGAGTGGGGAAGAGGATTAAATAGCTTGATTTTTGCTGTAACTGATGATACTATCGACAGGTCTTTTAAGACTATCGACAGTCGTCTCGACAGAAGGAGATATAAAACAGATATATTCTTAGACTGTCGATAGTACTTTTCTGACTGTCGACAATGACAGTGAAACAAAATTTAAACAGAAAAGCAAGAAAAAATTGAAAATAAAAATAGTCAGAGACATGAATATATTAACGGTAAACATGAAAATTAATTGTTCATAATGCATAGATTTAATTCATCACAAATAAACGTAAATTGGTTAAAATCGAATGGTTTTGTAAAAATATCTGCTAATCGCATTGAAGTAGGTACATAATCTATATTAATATCCCTTTTCCAAAGTGATCTCTTAGAAAATGAGTTAATATGTTTGGTTTACTATGCTGATTTACATTTTTCGTCATATGAATAGTGCTAGTGTTATCAAAAAAAAATCTTGACATTGGTCAAAATGTAAATCATAATCGAGTAGAGTATGTTTCCTCTAAAGTACTTGTGCACAAGAAGCACCCGCTGTAACATACTCTACATCGGCGGTTGAGAGTGCTACTGAATTTTGTTTCTTAGAGGACCATGAAACAAGACAATTATCGAGAAATTGACATGTTCCACTTGTACTCTTTCTATCACTCTAAAACTTGCATAGTCGGCATCGAATAACTTGTCATTGTAAATTGACCGGTTCTTGGATACCATAAACCCATGTTAATTGTGCCCTTTAAGTATATAATAATACGTTTAACTGCAATTAAGTGATTCTTTTGGGCATGATTGAAAACGACCACACAAGCAAACACTAAACATGATATACGGCCTACTTGCTGTTAAATACAACAAGCTACTTATCATGCCTTTATATACTTTTATATCAACACACTGACCTAGGTTGTCCTTGTCAAGCTTTGTAGTCGTGGCCATAGATATTTTGCAAGGTTTCGCATTTTCTATCCCAAACTTCTTGATCAACTCTTGTGTGTATTTTGCTTGATTCAAGAAGATCCCATCCTCCTTTTGCTTGATTTGAAGTCCTAGAAAGTAGTTATGTTCGCCTATCATGCTCATCCTAAATTCTTCTTTCATGCAAATTTCGAAATTTTTACATAAACCATTGTTAGTAGAACCAAATATGATATCTCATCTACATAAATTTGAAACATTAAGATATCTTTATTAATATGTTTAGTAAACAAAGTGGTATCTACCTTACCTTTAGTAAAACCTTTGTTGAGAAGGAAATTACTGAGCCTATCATACCAAGCTCTTGGAGGTTGTTTTAAACCATAGAGGGCTTGATCTAACTTATATACATAGTCGGGATGTACATGATCAACAAATCCGGGGGATTGTTCAATATACATTTCCTCTTCTATGAATCCATTTAGAAAAGCACTCTTTAAATTCATCTAATATTGTGTGAAATTTTTATATGATGAATATGCTAGAGTCATTCTTATGGCTTCGAGCTGTGTAACCGGTGCAAAGATTTTCTCAAAATTGATTCCCTTGATTTGATTGTAACCTTGGGCAACTAGCCTAGCCTTGTTTCTAATATTGTTACCTGACTCATCAGCTTGTTTCTAAACACCCACTTAGTACCAATAGTTGGTCTATCTTGGGGGCTAGGAACAAGTCTCCATATTTAGTTACGCTCAAATTGATTGAGCTCCTTTGCATAGCAAGTAACCAATAGGAGTCAACCTCAGTCTCATGAATATTTCTAGGCTCTATATGTGAGATAAAAGCGACAAAATCACATAAATTATGAACATTAGATCTAGTGGATACTTCCTTAGATATTTCACCAATGATGAGTTCCTTTGGATGACTTGAGACGTACTTTCAATCTTTTGGGAGAAGTTGAACTTGTTCTTTTAGACATCCTTCTTTATCATTTTTGCTTCATCCTTCATTTTTAGAATCTTCTCGAATTGGAGCTTTCTTAAGTATAGTTTTCTCAAATCTTCACCGAAAGAATTAATCTCAACATCTATAACATTCTTAACAAACTTGTTAGATTTTTCAAATTTGACATTCATGGATTCTTCGATAGTCAAAGTAGATCTGTTGAAAATTCTATAAGCTTTACTATTTGAAGAATAACCAACAAAAATGCCTCCAAACACTTTTGAATTAAATTTACGTGAAACTTCTCTTGTATTCAAAACAAAGCATTTGCAACCAAAAACTTTTAAATACGAAACATTTGGCTTTTCAAGTGATAGATCTCAAAAGGAGTTTTCTCAAAATTCTTTCGAAAATAAATTATGTTATTAATATAACATGAAGTATTAACGTCTTCGGCCCATAGATATTGAGGGAGGCTATGCTCATTTATCATGGTTTTGCCATCTCTTGGAGTGTCCAGTTTTTCCATTCAATTACCCCATTTTGTTGGGGGTTTTCGGGAAAAAAAACTCATGCTTTATTCCATGTTCTTCACAATAAATAATAAAAGAGTGGTTAGTGAATTCACCACCTCTATCACTACGAATATGCACAATCGAAAAATCTTTTTCTTTTTTCACTCTTTGGCAAAATACGTTGAAAAATGAAAAGGTTTCATTTTTGTGTCCAAGGAAGAAAACCCAAGTAAATCTTGAGAAATCATCGACCAAAACAAATACATATCTATTTTCACTTAAGCTCTCAACTTGAGTGGGACGAAATAAGTCCATATGTATCAATTTTAATGGACGAGTAGTCATGACATTCTTAATTGATTTAAAAGATAATTTTGTTTGTTTACCATGTAGGCATGCATCACATAAATAATTTTTTCAAACTTCAATTTAGGAATGCCTCTTACTACATCTTTAGAACTAATACGGGCTAGATGGTTAAAGAAAACATGTCCTAGTCCTCTATGTCAAAGCCAAGAATTTTCATTTAATACGAAAAACATTTTGCATTGCAATTAAGGGCCTGTTTGGTTGTCGTAAGTCGTAAGTCGTAAGTCGCAAGTTCTTTATAGTTGTAAGGAAGTTACATGCAAGTAAGTTTTATAGTATTTGATTGGTAATGTAAAGTTGTAAGTAAAAAAATGTATTGTGTTTTACGGTGCTTGGTCATCGTAATGTGTAAGTCATAGGTGGAAAAATTGACCACAAAATTAATTATTTGGTGATTAAAAAATTAAAATTAAATAATTAAATTTAAATGTAAGTAAGAATAATAAATATAATTAAAAAATATTTAAAATTAAAAGTTAAAAATATTAAATATTAAATAACTAAAAATAATTAAATATTAAATAAATAAACATAAATAAGTTAAATTTATTAAATAATTAAAATAAAATAAATTAATTTAAAATATAATATATTAAATAAAAAAATTAAAATTAAAACTTAGTAAATACTAAAAATTAAATATATTAAATATTAAAAATAAAAATATCTAATAATCAAAACTTATTAAATTTATATTAAATATTACTAATCTATAAATAAAGTAAGAATTAAAATTAAGTGTAATATATTACATTAATTTAGTAATAAAAAAGATTAATTTAGTAATAAAAAGATTCTAATATAAAAAATTATTTAATTATTAATAAAAACTTTAATCTAATAATTAAATGTAATCTATTAATTAAAAAAGAATTTTAATATATAAAAAATTAATCTAATAATAAAAAATATTAATTTAATTACAATTAATTGCCAGCAATACAAATTTGCATGACCACAAAATTAACTGTTTGTGCTGCAAATGGGATATAAGTGAGATTTGCATGACTACAAAATTAACTATTTGTGTTGCAAGTGGATCGTAATTGGGATGCAAATGCAATTTGTGACTTACGCAGGGAAACAAACACCGTATGACCGTATGATCGTAAGTCATAAGTGTACTTGCGACTTAAAGCCTTTTATGACAAAACAAACAACCCCCAAGATTAAGTAAATCAATAATATAAACATTGTTCTCTCTAAATCCGAAAAATATGCAAGTATTTTTATCATCCACAACTATATAAGAAGCAAAATCAAAGATAATTTTAAAATTTTTATCACAAAGCTGACTAATACTTAAAAGATTATGCTTCAAACCATTTGCTAAAGCGACATTTTTAGTAGTAGATGTACCAATCTTCACATTACCGTAACCGATGATGTGTCCTTTTGATTCATCTTACCACCTTCTGTTGACCTTGATAGTGTTGCAAATTGTTAATATCTCAAATCATGTGCCTTGAGCAACCACTATCAAAGTATCACGTTCCCTACGTCTTGAAGGTTTGGTGTGTACCTGCATCTATCGAAGTAGAGGATGTTGATTTTGGTACCCAAATCTTTTTGGGTTCATGGGGATTAGTATTTCGAACCCAACTATTTCTATTTATCATATTTAATGTTTTAATATCATATTTAATCTATTATAACAAAACATAGCTAAATGGCTTTTTCGACCGCAATGAGTACAAGTAAAAACTTTTGCATACATGAAAGCATGATGATATGAATGTGGTACTTTGTGGGCATGCTTGGTGTGAGGTGTATGCAATGAGTGCCTTTTTGAAAGCAAAGACTCAATTTTGTTATTGTTAAAAGCACAAGTTTTAAGATATGAATCCAAAACATCCATCATTTCTTTAAAATTTTGAAGTCATTTTTCTCTAAGGAAATCATAGGGTTTTTGCCCTTGCTAGCAATTTTGAAATCATTGAAATTCTTTTTAGTTTTCTCAAATGAAATCAATAATCTCCTTTTTCTTTTGAAACCACATTTAATTTTTCTTTAAGAAAATCATTTTCTCTTTTAAATCTAGAATATTGAAATTTAAGGAAAATATATTTTTCATCAAGTTCTTGAAAAGCAAAAACCGAGTTCATCAAGAGTTAATTCGGAATCATCAAGAGTGAGTCCGAAGTTACCTTAGAAGAAGTTTCTCCTTGTGCCATGAAGCACACGTTTGCCGAATCTACATCTTCTTTGGAGTTGCTTTTCGAATCATCCCAAGTGGCCTTCATTGCTTTCTTCTTGAAAGACTTCTTGGAGGAAGAAGCTTTGTTCTTCGTTTCGAGACAATCCACAATGAGGTGGTCGGGCTTCTTGCAGGTGTAGCATGGCCCTATTAAATTACTCTTTTTATCTTTGCCTTGTTTCTTTACCTTTCTATAGTTGTTGAATCTTCCTCTCTTGTGAAATATTCTCTTACCTTCTTGACTAGGAGGGAGAGCTCTTCATCATCATCTTCTTCGTTGTCAAGGTTTCCATTGTCATCCGAAAGAATTTGAGAAGATTTGAATGCAATGTTCTTCTTCTTTGGTAGCACTTTATTTTCTCTTAATTTCCTTTCCATCTCATAAGTCTTTAGGTTATCAATAACCCCATGAAATCAATTTCTTCTTTGTGTTCAACTCATTCAAGGTGGTTGATTTAACTTCCCATGATTGAGGAAGTGCATGTATAACTTTTCTCACCTCTTGATCGTTGTTGATGGAATCACCTAAAGAAGAAAGACCATTAGTGATTTTAGTAAATCTTTTACTCATGTCATCTATGATCTCATTGTCATTCATATTGAAGTTCTCATATTGAGAACGCAATAGATCAATTTTTGTTCTCTTTACTTGAGAGGTACTCTTATGGGTAACAACAAGATTGTTCCAAATCTCATATGCTGGTTTGTAATTAATCACTCTAAAAATGTCATCGTCATTGAGTGCTTGCAAAAGAGCATGGTTGGCCTTAGCATTGATCTTAAATCCTTAACGGTGATATCAAACCAAGTGTCCTCATCACCATTAAGAACCGAAAAAGGCTTGGTAATAGCCTTAGCAATACGACTTCCTAACGATTGTAGGAAAACCTCATCTAAGTACATCAAACTTTGGTAGGGTCTTGACGTTATCCGCCATGTGTGTGTGAATAAGTAATGTGCTAGGTCAAGATAGGATCACTCTTAGGTAGTGAAACACATGACAAGTCCTTGCTCTAATCCCAATTGAAATTTACTTAGGGGGTGAATAGGTGAATACACTATAGCAATAAACAAATAAAAATTAAAGCACAAGAACCACCAATCTAACTCACTTAACAAGAAATGAAGTCGAATACCCCATGAAGGGTTCTAAACTTCTCTTTGATTCCACTTTAAAAAGAGTTGAGGTGCGCAATTACTTTCTTGAAGTAGTGAGAAGACTCAGAAGAGATAAACACAACAATATATATATTGAAAGAAAAGTTTAGAGAAAGCAAACTCAGAGAATCAATCGCAAATAAGAAAAATTGTTCTCGAGGTTCGAGCCTACTATTTTACGTCCCCGCCTTCACCGCAATGAAGGATTCTACTATGTAACCGCGATTACACTTTATGCAGATAGATCCCGTAAGATCTTTGAGCCGCAACTCCCAATCCTCTCTCACTAGAGGAGTACACAAGCAACTGAACAGCAGAGAGATGATCTTCAGATCACCAAGCTTCTCACAAAGATTCTATAGTTTTGAGTAAAGAGGGGTTGACATGGTTCAAAGTCGCGGTCTCGTCCACCTACTTGGCGGCTACCGAAACGGATCGGTCTCGGCTACTTGGATCGGACTCGGGCAATACACGCAAAACGCTACATAGAATGCTAAAAGAATTCTGAAAAATCATGACAAATTCTAAAAAAAAATGTAAACATCAATATTCATGTATCACATATTAAAATCTATTATCTGGCACACTAAACATAAAGTGAAAGTATAAATACACGCATCGTCGTAGAAACATATCAAAATACATGTATCATATAGTAAATTGCACAAAATATTTTCATAAATACCTGCTAATGTAGTCATTTCCATGTTGAATTGCGATGAGCCACAAAATCATCATTATCACAATCCCGCGAGAGACTAATATTAACAAAATTACAAGATTAAATTACCAAAATTAAATTAACAGAGAGAAAGAGACAGAGAGACTGGGAGATATAGAAGGAGAGAGACAGAGGGCGGGTGAGAGAGGAGGGGAGAGAGAAACATAGGGATGGAGAGGGAAAGAGAGAAAGAGAGAGCTTGGGAGATGGAGAGGGAGAGAGAGTGGGTGAGAGAGGGAGGGGTGAGAGAGAGAAACAGAGGGAGGGAGAGAGAAAGAGACAAAAAAGCTTGGGAGATGGAGTGGGGGAGAAAGAGAGTGGATGAGAGAGGGAGGGGGAAGAGTTAAACAGAGGGGGAGAGAGGGAAAGAGACAGAGAGAGACGGAAGATGGAGAGGCAGATAGAGATGAACATAGAGCGGTGATCGGAAGGCGGCATCCGAAGCTCGGAGTTGGAGCGGTAATTGGGCGGCGGCGTCGGGTTCGGCCGAGAGAGAGGTAAGTTCTGGGTTTTTTTTTCTTTTTTTCTTTATGCTCGTTCGTCATGGGTTAATTGTAGCCGAGTCCCCGAATCGGCGGAGAATCGGATTTGACTCGGTCGAATCGGCTGAGTTAGACCGATTCAGCGAGACTCGACTGATTCAACCGAGTTGACTCTGATCCTCGTCCAAGTCGGCCAAATTTGAGTGGAATCGAGCGGCTCGTGTATCGGACTCGTCTCAGAGATGGCCGAGACGGCCGAGTCTTCAAAACATGGGGGTTGAAGTTCAAGGATATGGTATATGAGAAATATAGCGGAGAAAGAAAATTTTGAACACTAAAATTCTTTCAAAGGATACTAATAATTTTTCACCTCAAAAACTCATTGTAAAACTAAAGAAAATACTCATATATAGGTTTTGAGAAAATAGTCGTTTAAGATCTCTAATTATGAAATAAATTCATAAAATCACGTTTTAAATACACAGTCAAAAGGCTAAACGGTCATATATACTGTCGACAATCTAATAATTGTCAACAGTACCTAATGTACTGTTCTAAAAAATAAAGGACCTTTAATGAGACTATAGACAATGTAATACTGATATATGCAGTATCAGCTGTCGATAGTCTACTATGGTTGTCGACAGTCACCATGATAATTTTGAAAAAACTCATTCTCGAGAAAATTCTGTCGACAGTTCTCTGCATAGAGTCTGTCGATAGTTTTTGGGCTGCCTATTGATAGTCCAACAGGGAACTGTTGATAGTTCAAGCTGTCTTTTGAAAACTTAAAGTAAACACTATATTGAAAACATTTTTAAGACACTTTTTATAAACATAAAAGTCTGTGTTTGTATAATCCTTTGAGCTCTTCTCTTTATACTAAACTTTAACATTCTATTAGACATAAAATAAACTTATATAATATTACATCCATGCTCATCTTCATAATAGCGAGAGTATCACCGTTTTGATTCTGTAGCATAACTTCAATATGAACCTATATAGAAAATAACCTGAAACTTATAAACACTGCAAAGTATATATATTAGTTTCCTTAAATATTCATGAGTGAATCACCATTAAAACGGAGAAACGATTGTACCCTTGGGCTAACAAAACTAGTGTATGTAATTGTTGAGCGAGATTCATAGCTGTTGAGTACAAGTCATGGAGCTTTCTGAAATTCATGCTAAAGCTGAGATTAACAAACTCTTAAATTGGCTACTATTTAGTGTTGCAAGTAAGTCTTGGAGCTTCCTGAAATTCATGCTAAATCTTAGATTGCTTATAGCTCAATGGTTCTCTGGGTTATTTTAATTGTTGGCTTAAACCCTAAATTTAGCAATGAAGATAAGGGTCTGAGAAATAAAAAGGTATATTTATGTGTGTTTGGTCCATGTATGATGCCATTATTCTGACGACTCTATGAACTAAGCAGAATGCATCTCTATGTGCATAAACTGTCATATTGAAATTTGAAAACAGTTTTAGAATATGTTGAATCTAATACAACATCAAAGAGCTTTATATTGAATCTAATATAAGAAAGAAAGTTACTTGGACAAATTTGACATACTGTTATCTATTATTTGCATACTGTTATCTATTATTTGCTCAAATTCAGACGCATTTTAGTTGTGAATTGCTTACATGGAATTTGATAACAAGATGATGAGCATCCTAGTTTTGATCATAATAAAGCAAGCCTAATTACTGAAGAATTTTCCTAACTTTAGCATCAATAAGAGTAGTCATTTGTTCCCACCAAATGCTACTCACTCTGGAGTGTGATCATATTGTTACATATTATGTAGCAGGATTTGTACCAAATCCATGTCACACGAGGATTCATTACAAAATATAAGACCTTTTGTTGAATTTGCAACTAGCTCGTATTTCTTTCATATTTTCGTTATCATTAATCTTGATTTATGTTGTTAATGCTTCTTGATATGTGTGATGTGCATTTTGTTGCTACATGAGCATGGACTTACTATAATAGTGTGATGTGCATTTTCGTACTAATTTTTGAACGCACATTTCCGGGAGGTGTCTCTGTTGATAAATATCATTTTCATTGTTTCTTTTTTTTTTAAATTTTTGAATGTTACATGATGGGAAATAATCGTTGTCACCAGCTGTTAAAGTTAGATACCTTAAGCTTCTTAGTTTCCACTAGCACTAAAACCATTTTGCTATGCATCATATTTCTCCTGACTTCAAAGCCACGGGAGATGATGAGGTACCCAACCAAGAGCATCTCTCACTAGCAGGTTTATCAATACATGATGGTATTGAACTGTCAAGATTTTCTGCATTAACAGCCGCTGAGACATTTGGTATACGACAAGGTAGATCTCCTCTCAGTATCAGCAATCTCAACTTGAGTGAGCACTTGAAATATTCTGGCGCTATCTACATCATATTTTGCTGTATATCTTAAGTTGAGCCCATATTTTGTAATTTGTGTATTAGTTTATATGTACTCTTTTATGTAAGCCGTTTTGATTACTTGGTTTCTACACTTCATATTTACTTTGCAGGGTTGGGGTAAATCTTTCCTGGAATTATTATTCATTCTTGGAGGTTTTGCATGTTACAACATTGCTATACAAATAAGGATGAATTCCGTGCCTGAAAGTCTTGATAATAACAAGATTAATGTATCAAACAAGGTTAGGACATTAAACCCTAATGCAGCAGAGTTTGTTCCATCTGCCTTCCGAGCCACAGATGGAAACACCAAGGGTCCAAATTCTAGCAGGGTCGATACCACTGGAACTTCAGGAAAAGAAATTCTTGGCCGCTCCGAGTCCTCTATTTCAAATAATTCTGATGATGAGGCGCACCAATACTGGCGCCATCAGCTTCCTGATGACATTACTCCTGACTTCAAAGCCATGGGAGATGATGAGGTATCCAACCAAGGGCATCTCTCACTAGCAGGTTTATCAATACATGATGGTATTGAACTGTCAAGATTTTCTGCATTAACAGTCGCTGAGACATTTGGTATACGACAAGGTAGATCTCCTCTCAGTATCAGCAATCTCAACTTGAGTGAGCACTTGAAATATTCTGGCGCTATCTACACTGAAGACCAGTCACCAGCTGCTCGTATTTCTTCCGCCACCAATTCCTGGGATAGACAATTTATAAATGGAGATCAACGACTTGCCAGGGGAATGGAAGGGCAACACTATAATGGAGATTCTAGTTCTAGTTACGTGAACAATACGTTAGGTGACCAGGCTGTTATAGAGGATGCTGCAATTGACCCTGTGGAATTTTTGTCATTACAATTTCCTGGTTTTTCTGCTGAGAGCCTTGCGGATATTTACTTTGCAAATGGATATGATTTGAACGCCACAATCGAGATGCTTAGTCAGCTTGAGGTAAGTTTCTGTCACTGTGAATTATTCTACTTTTGGTCATGTAAAGGTTTGGGCCCTGGGGACATGTATTTCTGGAAGTTCAAAGCTTCAACTTAGATTCTTTATGTGCTGACGCTTGAGTGATTCGCCATGTTGTCCAACTTGTTAGTTTTCTGGCATGACTTTTATACGGAAATAATGGTACATTGTCTGGATTTCTGATGTGTCAGGATGTTAAAGATGGAAATATTAGCCAAATTTAAAACTGTTTTTAAAGATTATCCAGAAGATAAGGAGAAAATTATGACAACTATCAGAAACTGGTTGGTGGATGCAACAAATGCCGACCGACGTTTATATTGCAGTTTTCTGATGGTCTTGCAGAATCTGAATTTTGCTGCATTATGTGGATTTTTCTATTTAAAACATTAGATAAGACAGGAAAAGAACTGTCAAATTCCAGCAGAACCTAATCCTTGTGCATTTTCTATACTGAGAACCCGATAAAAAAATTCCCTACTTAGATATCTACTTAAGTTGTTTTTTTGACTGTAAAATGCAAACAAACTACCTGCAAGAACAGATGCTAATAGTTTGAAGTTCCAATTTGTTTTTGTTTAACTGAATCAGAACGAATTTGTGTTTCTTTTATGAAGCATAGGATGGTTTTTAAGGGAAGAAGAATGTTTATGTTCATTTTATTGATTTGAAGAAAAAATTTATTAATACTTTGCCAAATTATTGATGGTTTCGGGAAAATAATATAGTTGTGAAGGCTGCTTTTCAACTTGACAACTGAAGGAATATTTGCCTTTTATTGGCAGATGTTTAGATCAGTAGATTTTAGTTGTATTTTGAGAAAGTTAAAATGTAGAAGAATGCAATTTCCAAACTAAAAATTGTTGTTTTTAGAGGACTGATTGATTGGTGGACCATTTTCAACTTCAGCCACAGTTGGTTTGGGAGGAAAAATATTCTATTCTACTGTCTTTTAGAGCTCATCTGATTTCTAGTTCTTTTGCCAGATGCCTATTAAGGATATTAGAAGTTAGTTATTAATCGTTGCTCTGTGGCATTGTTATTAATTACCTAAGTTTGCCTATGATGCCAAAATGTAGGATGAGTAAGTGTGACTTGAGTGGTGCATGGACACCTCAATTAGCTTAGGAATAACTGGGAAATGAAAATGGTTTCATAATTTATGGAGTTATGTTTGTTGCAAACTGAAGCTTCTTGGTCATGCTCTATTGTTCATATGAAGTTCTAATTGTGTTAAATTTGCTATAACGTGCAGCAGGAGAATTTTCGACATGATTTACTTCTTTAGAATATATGCTACAAAGATTGGTACCTAACAATCAATTCCTTTTTCACTTTGACATTTCTGTCAGGTATAGAAAACATTGTGTCATTTTATTTGTTGATGCTCTTACGAAATTCTTTTTATAAGCTGTTAATATTTATATATGCTTTCTTATTCATGTCTGTCAAGTTTGCCTGCGGAAGATACTATAGTAATATTAAAGTTCTTTTTTAATTAGAATTCCTTCTTCGGTTATGCTTTCTGTTCATACTTTTCTTCTATACTGTGGATGTTTTCTTAATTCGCTTATATGAGATTGTGCATTCACAAACTAATCTATTAATTAGTGTTGATTATTGTGTTTCTGTTTTCACTTTCAGTGTACGATGTTTATAGGAGATGTTTTTTCGTGCTTTGGCGCTTGTTTTGGCCCCCACCTGCTCCTTCTTTCTTTCTCCCCCCACCCTAACCAAAAAAAAAAGCAGTCCGGCTTTCTTCTTCCTGTGTATTTTGTCTTTTGACATTTTGTAGATGGAAAGTTATGCTGATTAGTTGGTTAGCAAATTACATCTGCTATTACAACCACCAGGACTATTCGTCATACCACCATCATTATTCTATCCAATAATAAAAATAAAAAAAAATCTGCGGTCAGGATGAGACCTTTGCAGGCAGGGGAGTGCCATAAGGAAGAAAATGATAAGATATATAATTTATATGCTACCAATTTGCATGATGATGTAGAGTTTATTATAGCAATATTCAAGCCAACTTTTCATAATCTTCTTGATTGATTGACTTAGGCTGTTTAGTAAACTTATTTGATATCAATTGCAGCTTCAAGGGGATGGTAGCTTCAGTAAGAACCTGAACTCAAAGTCCTGGAGTCTTCCGAGCTTGAGCAAGCTAGATTTGCAGTCACTTCCAGTGGCAGAATCTCACTATGGGCTGTCAAAGTACACCAGAGATCTTCACCAAGTTCCAGATACAAATAGATCTACTTCCAGTGTATTTCGAGGTTCTACAGATTTTGCATCCGCTGCGAGAAAAATTTCACCCCTGGATAGTAGTCATTGGAAACATGAGAAGAATGGTTCTGCAGATGGCAGTATTGGCTCCAGTGGAAGTTCACAAGTCCTTCCCAGCTCGTACAATGGCCATGGGAAATTGCTTTATGGAGACAAGTCTCCGAGTTGGGTGCACCCCGGGCAGCTCCAGTTTGGCTTGAGACTGGAGAAGTAGTGGGTAATACTTTCCAACTATATTTATTTGACAGTTCAAAAAGTTTTCTTATGCATTGAATATGGGTTACTTATCTTTACCTATGTTTGTCACCCATTGTTGGGAGAGCAGCAAATGTGTATTCAGAGTCAAGGGAGGAAGCTCGTGATCTTGCATGTCTTCGGGATGCTTGCTTGGAACAGGTAGAGATTTGCAGATGAATCTGACACATTCATGTTTAAACCTACAAGATTAAATTGATGATATTTCCTAAATCTCTAATATAATGTAACCATAGTCAATGCTTCTTATCACATTTGCTTATTGTAAACAATCATTATCAACTGTATTCTAGACCAATATTTTTTTATGGCTGAGGCTGCATGAGCATGGCTATTTTGATTAAGGAGTCGTACCCTTATTGGATATGTATCCGATACTGATGGTTTGTTGGATTCTTATTTTAACGTATCAAAAATTATGAATGCGTCATAGATGCTCCAGAGACTAGGAGTTAAAGATTCTAATGAATGATGAGTTTCACCATTTCATTTCAGCTGCAGATGTTTCTTAATATAAAATCATTATTCTTCATGTAATTATTGATGTATATAAGTTGAAAAATATTTAATATCTGAGTTTTTAGTTTTATCTAACCACTTATTTTATTTGTTGCCATATTCACAATGTACCCGTATCCTGATTTGTAAGACTTATTGTATCCGCGTAGCTATACTGTGCTATATCCGTATCCTGTACCCAAACAAATGCAACATAGTCCAAATGGTTTACAGAAAGGTGTTATCTGTCCCTATGCAGATTGTGCTCCATGTTTCTCTTCTGGATTAAGTTAAAATCTGTCAATAAATTAAAAGGCCGAGCTGCTGAATGCAAACTAGGTAAGGAATACGAGTTTATGTGGGGAACCATTTTCTCTAGTCTGTGTGAGTATTCAGTTCTATTATATATAAGGTCTTCTGCTTCTTCAAATGTTGGCACCTACTGTGGTTTTGGTTTGGGTGCATCTGTAGACACTAAATTTTAACTGCCAATAAATTAAGAGTATGAAAGCAAACTAGGCAAGGAGTTCAAACTCTGCCACTTATGCAGTGAATCATCTCCTCAAGCCTGAGTATTTAGTTGTTACCATCATTTCTAGGCATATTTCTTACTGTTATTTTGGTTTATGTTCATGTGGACGCTAGCAGTGAACACACACACACACACACACACACACACACAAAAAACAAGATCTATGTATGTAAATGTGGACCACAATATTGTAACTAGAAACCTATTTTACATTTGTGATATTGTATTAATTGGAGTTAGGAAATTTTATATCCATTCTGGTTTTTTAGCTTACACTTTACAACATCCAAGCCACTAATATGATAGGCGCAACACGAATTTAATTAACATTTTGATTCATGATAGGCAAGTCGAGCTTATCTGATCGGCAACGAAGCTTTGGCAAGAGAACTGAGTGAGAAGGGGCACTTGTATAACATGCAGATGAAAGCCGGTCAGTTGAAAGCTAGAGATACAATTTATCAAAAGAGGTGGTATTTTGTGGCTCTAGTGAACATTTGTATATCTGTGAAATATTACCAATTAGAAAGTGATGTTTGTTACAATCATGGCGGTTAAAGCAACACGGACAGCAGTACTAAATTGTAATCCTGCTCACTTATTCTGTAATAAGAAGGCATGTTGGGAATTAGCACGGATGCGGTGTTTGGTAACTGAAACTACACGTTTAATTAATGCATACATCATTCGAGACGAGTTTGATTTCATGCATCTGATATAATGCCAATATGCAATTATAGGCTGATCATTCTCTATGTATAATCCCCTACAGTCTGATGAATGATTTGATTTCCCAATTTTCCCAGAGATCCAATCTCTTATGAGCTCCAGGGCCACAGCGGGGAGGGCAGGACCATCTGATTGACCTGCACGGCCTTCATGTGAGTGATGCTCTGCATGTCCTGAAGCATGAGTTAAATGTCTTGAGGAGCACAGCTCGGGCCTCAGGGCAGAGGTCACAGGCCACAATCTTTCTGGGCACCGGGCCCCACAGCAAGGGTACCCGGACATCGCCAAGGCTGCCAATGGCAGTGGAGCAGTTTCTCTTGGAGGAAGGCCTTCCCTACACACAACCTCACCCGGTCTTCTCCATGTTGTGATATATTGACACCACCTGTGAGGTAATAATACCCAAAAAAAGAGAAGAAAAAAGAAGGAAAAAAAATTCAAATCACACACTTGCAAATTCTTGTATCTGTGTATATGAGGGGAGGTGGAATTAAATTTTAGATAGGGAAGAGGAAGCCAACACAGTTTCTACTCTAGCCACAGAAGAGCAGTGTAACATTAGCTCCGGCAGAATTCTTGACTTACTTGTTGTAGATCTCTGTTGCCCTTTTACATTCATTTAGGAGAATTTTTTTGATCTCTCAACTCTGGTCTTTACTGAGGAAGATGATTTGTTGTTCAATAGCCTGTACTTGTATTGTAGCATAGCCTTTAAAAGTAGCATGCAATGTAGAATTTCTCAAAGTATTCCCTTGCCCGATTTCTTCTGTTGTTTTTGAGATGATAGCCTGTGTATTGTTGTTTGTCAGACATTTTCAGTATCTTCAATTCTCCAAACTATATGCTAGTCATGTATGGTTGATTGTTAGAGATACCAGAACAGAAAATTGTTTGTCGCTGTGCTCGAGTTTCATAGAACATTTTGAATCATTTATCTTTTGTTT
>JAVJIF010005565.1:0-93353 GCA_038442645.1 Agave tequilana
TGAATAGGTGACAATGCTAATCAAGGGGCAAATAAAAAATTTAAAGCTACAACAATCACAAGATGAATGCAAGCAAGTAAGTATGACAATTAATATGATGAGCAAGTAATAAGTGCAAGCAAAACAGAGTAAGGATTGCAAGAATGTAAACCAATCGCAAACACAAGGATATGTTATCGAGGTTCGAGCACCCAGCTCTACTCCCCGCCTTCCCCAGAAGGATTCTAGCTACTTCCACTATCACAAAGAACAATTACAATGGAGTACCCAACTCCTACAATCTCAAGAACAAGTGATTTCCTTGGTAGTCAAAAGACCACAAACTCTCTCTTTCAAAAATCTCTTCCCTTACAAAGGTCCTTAGAGAATAATGAGTAGAATTGAAGCTCTTTTGTGTGTAAGGAAAAGAAATTGAAATCAGAGAAAAACTTTTGAAAACCCTTCAGAAAATTGAGAGAATTTAGCACAAAAACCAAGAACTTTGAAAGCCCTTAAACTTTTGAATTTTTGCAAAGATTGTTGTTGTAACCAATCTCTCCCAAACACCCCTATTTATAGGAGAGGGCTAGGGTTAAGGGATAAAACATATTTACTGATGTTTAGGAGGTAATTAGATCAAAATATATCCTTAAACGAATTTTTAAACACAAAAGACAAAAATAAACAGCTCTTAAAAATCTGCCCGTTACTGTTCAAACGGTCGGATCGGTCGACCGGGCCGGTCGACCGGTAGTATAAAAATTTGACCGTTACAGGCTATCGGTCGACCGACCCGGTCGACTGATACAAACTGTGACAAAAAATAAATAGTCCGGTCGACCGCCCCGGTCGACCAACAGACGTGCACACGGATACGTGCATCTGCCAGGACTTCGGTCGACTGGTCCGGTCGACCGGACCAGACTGACATAGGCTCGGTCGACCGACCCGGTCGACCGGATTAGGTCAAAAAGCCAAATTTAAAAAGAAATAAAAGAGGATTTTGATTTTATCAAAAATACTTTTGAACAGGGATTAGTATAAAACACAAATATATATCTGTAGGTAAAATCTTGTATGCAAAATATTTTTGTATAATTTATAAGAAATTATTTTGGAATGAGCATGTGCGCAAAAACGTGTGTGATAGAGCTTCAAACCTATCCACTATTCTTTAATAAACTATAAACTGAAAAATAAATTACATGAAGACTTCTTGAGCTATCTTCAAGTCTTTGAGCCATCCAATGCCTTGCTAGTGCCTTCTCTTCTATGATCCTTCCTTGATGTGCAATTTGCCTTCCTTTCTTTGTGGAACTTAGAAGTTCTTGCAATAGCTAAGCGAATGGTCTCTAAATATGGTACAAACCTGAAACTTATCTTAACAAACTTGTTAGTACCAAATAGCTCATATTTGGTTTGTCATCATCAAAACACAAAACAATTGGAGAGTGTAACCTCTTGGCCAACAATCTCCCCCTTTTGATGATGACAAAACAAATAGGCTATTAACAAAAATATAGGGTAGGAGAAAACTCCCCCTCAAATTATGCTATACATAAAACACAAAAATATGCTCTAGATACCAATAATTGAAATGATGCACCAATTAAAACAAATATATAAAACACAAAAATTGCTCTTGATACCAAAAATACCAAAAACAACTAAAACACAAGAATTTATTTAAAACACAAAAACTCATAAAAACAAAACATATAAATTCATATGGAACCAAGACCAAATGAACTTATTTTTGTCCATGTTAAACTTATTCTCCCCCTTTTTGTCATACATCAAAAAGGGTTATGAAAAACATGTTTATTCAATAATACAAACATTAAGTTCTCCACAAATAAACGAAAATCTAGCAAAATCAAGAGGTTTAGTGAAAATATCGGCTAGTTGTAAATCCGTGGAAACATAATCAATATCTATATCACCTTTCTCAAAATGATCTCTAAGAAAGTGATATCTAATCTCAATGTGCTTGGTCTTACTATGTTGATTTGCATTTTTGGTCATGTGTATAGTACTAGTATTATCACAAAATATTTTTATATGATCAAAGTGCAAATCAAAATCAAGGAGAGTATGTTTCATCCAAAGGACTTGTGCACAACAAGCCCCCGCGGCAACATACTCCGCCTCGGCGGTTGAGAGAGCTATGGAATTTTGTTTCCTAGAGGACCATGAAACAAGACAATTACCAAGAAATTGACATGTCCCACTAGTACTCTTTCTATCTACTCTACAACCCGCATAGTCGGCAACCGAATAACTAGTCATTGAAAAATCTATAGTTTTTGGATACCAAAGACCCATTCCAATAGTGCCCTTAATATAACGAATAATGCGTTTTTACCGCAATAAGATGAGACTCTTTAGGACACGATTGAAATCTAGCACAAAGACACACACTAAACATGATATCGGCCTACTTGCCGTTAAATATAAAAGACTTCCTATCATGCTTCTATATAATTTAATATCAACATTTTTACCATGATCATCCTTATCAAGCTTGGTTGTAGTTGCCATTGGAGTGTTGCAAGCCTTTGATCCTTTAAGCCCAAACTTCTTTACTAGCTCCTTTGCGTACTTGGCTTGGTTAATGAAGGTTCCGTCTTGCAATTGCTTGATTTGGAGTCCAAGGAAGAAATAAGCTCACCCATGGAAGACATTTCAAACTCTAGTTGCATTACCTTTTCAAAATCCTTGCACAAAAGCTCATTAGTAGATCCAAAAATTATATCATCAACATAAATTTGCACAATTAAATATCATTATCAACATGCTTAGTAAAAAGAGTTGTGTCTACTTTGCCTTTAATAAAATCATTTGAAATGAGAAAACTAGAAAGCCTTTCATACCAAGCTCTTGGAGCTTGTTTCAATCCATACAAAACTTTATCAAGTTTAAAAACAAAATCGGGATGAACATGATCAACAAAACAGGGAGGTGAGCAACATAAACTTCTTCATTAATAAAACCATTCAAAAATGCACTTTTCACATCCATTTGAAAAAGTTTAAAATTTTTAAAACATGCAAAAGCTAGTGTCATCCGTATGGCTTCAAGCCGTGCTACGGGTGCAAAGGTTTCCTCAAAGTCAATTCCCTCAACTTGAGTGTAACCTTGGGCCACTAACCTAGCTTTATCCTAATGACATTTCCGGACTCATCCATCTTGTTTCTAAAGATCCACTTAGTACCAATTATTGGTCTATCGTGGGGCTTAGGAACAAGGTGCCAAACTTGGTTGCGCTCAAATTGATTGAGTTCCTCTTGCATGGCAAGCAACCAATATGGGTCCGTCTCGGCTTCGAGAATGCCTTTGGGTTCAAAATGAGAAATGAAAGCAAAGTTACCACATAGGTCATGGAGTTTGGAGCGCGTTGTGACTCCTTTAGATGCATCACCCAAGATGAGCTCCTTAGGATGATTTGTTGCGTATCTCCAAGCTTTGGGAAGCGGTTGAGCGCTTTCCTCTTTATCCTCTTGAACTTCACCTATAGATTCTTGCTTATCTTCTTGAGCGGGTGAGTCCTTCAAGGATAGTCTCTCCATGTTTTCACCTAATGGTTCAATCTCTACAACATTCTCAACAACCACATTAGTCTCTTCAAATTTAACATGCATGGATTCTTCTATGGTAAGTGTAGATCTATTGAAAACTCTATATGCTTTGCTAGTAGAGGAATATCCAACAAAGATAGCCTCATAAGCTTTAGCATCAAATTTACCCAAATTATCCTTAGTATTTAAAACAAAACACTTGCATCCAAAAACTTTAAAATATGCAACATTTGGTTTTCTAGAATGATACATTTCAAATGATGTTTTTGAAGAATTTTTGCACAAATAAATACGATTCGATATATAGCATGCGGTGTTTACGGCCTCGGCCCATAATATTGAGGGAGGTCATACTCACTTATCATTGTCCTAGCCATCTCTTGAAGTGTTCTATTTTTCCTTTCAACAACTCCATTTTGTTGTGGAGTTCTAGGACAAGACGTTTCATGCTTAATTCCCTTTTCATCAAAATAAGTCATGAAGAGTTGGTTAATAAACTCACCACCTCTATCACTTCTTATTCTTAAAATCGGAAAACCCTTTTCTTTTTCAACTCTTTTTCGAAAAATCTTAAAATGAGAAAAAGTTTGATCTTTATTTGCAAAAAGAAAACCCAAGTAAAACGGGAGAAATCATCAACCAAAACAAATGCAAATCTACTTCCATTTAAACTCTTAGTTTTAGTTGGTCCAAAAAGATCCATAAATTAATTCTAAAGGCCTAGTTGACATGATATCCTTGATTGGTTTAAAGGAAGACTTGGTTTGTTTCCCAAGTTAGCACGCACCACAAATGCGGTCTTTCTCAAAATCCAAGCAAGGTATACCCTTCACCAATTCCTTGAATTAATCCTAGAGATATGGTCAAAAGATGCATGTCCTAATCTTCTATGCCAAAGCCAAGATTTTCATCAAAAGCATTTAAGCATTTAGTAGAACAATCTAAATTAAGCATGTCAATAATATAAACATTATTATCACGAAAACCGGTAAGAATACAAATATCAGATTTAACATCAAAAATCTTGCATGAGGAATCATCAAAAACAACTTTAAGTCCACGGTCACAAAGTTGACTAATGCTAAGCAAATTATGTTTTAAACCATCTACTAAAACAACATTCTCAATAATAGGAGATGCACCAATTTGAATGCTACCTATACCGATGATAGTTCCTTTGGAGTCATCCCCGAAGGTGACGGTGCCACCTTCCATGTACCTTGATAGGGTTGTGAAGTTGTTGATATCCCACGTCATGTGTCTCGAACACCACTATCAAGGTACCACCGCTCCCTACGTCTTGGAGCCTTGGTGTGTACCTACATAAAACATTTTAGGACTTGATTTTTGGTACCCACATTTTCTTGGGTCCATGAGGGTTAGAGCCATTAACCCAAACAAGATTATTTGAACTATGCAATTTATCATAACAAATTTAGCTAAATGTCCATTTTTGCCACAATATGTGCATCTATACACTCTACCATATCTAAAAGCATAGTGAGTGTGTGATTTGTGAGCATGGGCATTGTGAGCATGAAAAGATTTAGCATGAGAAGTATTATTTGAAGTGTGAGCATGTGGAATTTTAGCATGAGAATCTTTAACATGAGAAGTGTGCTTTTTGGAAACTTTTCTTCAAGTTTCTTAGTATTAAAGGCACAATCTTTTAAAACTTTTTCAAACTCATTCATTTGGATTTAAAGAAGAAATTTCTTATTATCAACAATAGGGGTTTTACCCTTACATGAAGTCTTATAAGCGTCAAATCATTTTGAATAGAAACAAGATTGGAAGAAAGATCATCTTTTTCTTTTGAAACCAAAGCAAGTTGATTTTTAAGAAAAGCAACTTCTTTTTGTAATTTGAAGCATTCCATTTTCTTGTTATCATAAGTTTCGGAAAGTTCTACAAAAGCATGAACTAGAACTTCCTTACTTACATCATCATCTTCATTATCAAAGGATTGAGAGTTACCTTGGGTGTGTTGCCATGAAACACATGTTAGCTTGATCCACCTCCTCTTCGGATTCGCTTTCCGAATCCCATGTTGCTTTGTAGGCTTTCTTCTCCTCCGGTTTCTTTGGCTTGAAGGAGGAAGTCATCTTCTTCTTGAACTCCGGACAATCCGCCATGATATGTCCGGGTTTGCGGCAATTGTAGCATATGATCTTCCGCTCCTCTTTGCCTTCGAATTTTCTCCGGAAGTTGAACTTGTTCTTTCGGTACAACCTCTTGACATTCCGCACAAGTAGAGTTAGCTCCTCATCTTCTTCTTCGTCTTCATCATCGTCATCATTGGTGGATGAAGTCTTAAAGGCAATAGATTTCTTCTTTGAAGTAGTTGCCTCATCTCTTGCTTTCTTCTCCATCTCATGGGTCTTTAGGTTCCCATGAGACTAATGATGTCCATCTCGTCCTTGTCGTTCAACTCCTTTAAGGTGGTGGCCTTGATCTCCCAAGATGGTGGAAGAGCCCGTATCACTTTGCGCACCTTTTGATCATTGGAGATGACGTCACCTAATGAAGAAAGACCATTTGTAATTTTAGTGAAACGAGTAATCATACAATCAATGGATTCTTCATCAAGCATTTTGAATGATTCATATTGAGACCTCAAGAGATCTATCTTAGCTCTCTTGACTTGTGAAGTCCCTTCATGTGTGACCAATAAGTGTTGCCAAATCTCATAGGCGGATTGGCAATGAATTACCCATGTAAGGTCATCCTCATTCAAGGCGGTTAAAAGGGAGTTTGGGCTTTTGAGTTAGCCTCATATTCTCTAAAGTTGAAGTCGGTCCAAGTGCTCTCATCTTCATTGGGTGCTACATAGGGTTTGGTCAAAGACTTAGCCACTAAACTACCTAGAGATTGCAAAAAGATAGTCATCCTAACCTTCCAAATAGGGAAGTTGAGTCCATCAAATTTAGGTGGGGTTTTAATGTTGTCGGCCATGTTTACTAGTGTATGAATGGATGAATGAAAATGTTGATTAGCAATATTTTAAGGATCTCTCTATGGATGTTAAGCCAAACCTAGAGTCCAAGCTCTGATACCAATTGAAAAGTCACCTAGAGGGGGGTGAATAGGTGACAATGCTAATCAAGGGCAAATAAAAATTTAAAGCTACAACAATCACAAGATGAATGCAAGCAAGTAAGTATGACAATTAATATGATGAGCAAGTAATAAGTGCAAGCAAAACAGAGTAAGGATTGCAAGAATGTAAACCAATCGCAAACACAAGGATATGTTATCGAGGTTCGAGCACCCAGCTCTACTCCCCGCCTTCCCCAGAAGGATTCTAGCTACTTCCACTATCACAAAGAACAATTACAATGGAGTACCCAACTCCTACAATCTCAAGAACAAGTGATTTCCTTGGTAGTCAAAAGACCACAAACTCTCTCTTTCAAAAATCTCTTCCCTTACAAAGGTCCTTAGAGAATAATAAGTAGAATTGAAGCTCTTTTGTGTGTAAGGAAAAGAAATTGAAATCAGAGAAAAACTTTTGAAAACCCTTCAGAAATTGAGAGAATTTAGCACAAAAACCAAGAACTTTGAAAGCCTTAAACTTTTGAATTTTTGCAAAGATTGTTGTTGTAACCAATCTCTCCCCAAACACCCCTATTTATAGGAGAGGGCTAGGGTTAAGGGATAAAATATATTTACTGATGTTTAGGAGGTAATTAGATCAAAATATATCCTTAAACGAATTTTTAAACACAAAAGACAAAAATAAACAGCTCTTAAAAATCTGCCCGTTACTGTTCAAACGGTCGGATCGGTCGACCAGGCCGGTCGACCGGTAGTATAAAAATTTGACCGTTACAGGCTATCGGTCGACCGACCCGGTCGACTGATACAAACTGTGACTAAAAATAAATAGTCCGGTCGACCGCCCCGGTCGACCGACAGACGTGCACACGGATACGTGCATCTGCCAGGACTTCGGTCGACTGGTCCGGTCGACCGGACCAGACTGACATAGGCTCGGTCGACCGACCCGGTCGACCGGATTAGGTCAAAAAGCCAAATTAAAAAGAAATAAAGAGGATTTTGATTTTATCAAAATACTTTTGAACAGGGATTAGTATAAAACACAAATATATATCTGTAGGCAAAATCTTGTATGCAAAATATTTTTGTATAATTTATAAGAAATTATTTTGGAATGAGCATGTGCGCAAAAACGTGTGTGATAGAGCTTCAAACCTATCCACTATTCTTTAACAAACTATAAACTGAAAAACAAATTACATGAAGACTTCTTGAGCTATCTTCAAGTCTTTGAGCCATCCAATGCCTTACTAGTGCCTTCTCTTCTATGATCCTTCCTTGATGTGCAATTTGCCTTCCTTGCTTTGTGGAACTTAGAAGTTCTTGCAATAGCTAAGCGAATGGTCTCTAAATAGGTACAAACCTGAAACTTATCTTAACAAACTTGTTAGTACAAATAGCTCATATTTGGTTTGTCATCATCAAAACACAAAACAATTGGAGAGTGTAACCTCTTGGGCCAACACTTATTATATAATAAACTCTGTTTTAATTCTGTTTATTGTCTAATTTATATGCAGGCCCATTGCTAAAGGAGAGGGAAGAGAAATGAGCCAAAAAGCCCATCAAAATTCTTAATTTAGAATTAATTTAAATCAGAAAATCAGGCAGCATATCAGAGAAGATAAAATTGGTTGAAAATCAGTTAAAACAAATTTCTACAAATCAATGGTTAAAGCTAAAGATAAAAGGAGGTTCATCAAAATCCCGGACTCAAACTGAAAATCCAGCTGAAAATAAAAGAAACCGGAGACATGTGCCCCCAGGGTGTGGCCATGGCCACACCCAAGCCGTGGAAACGTTGCCAAAGCCGCATTTTCGCGGCTTTGTTAATTTGTTGGGGGAGCGTTTGCTCCCTATCTTCGTACGCTCTCCCTGTTGGGTTTTTGCCTATAAATACTGGGATTTCTCAGCGCACAAAGAATGAGCAAGCAGAGATAGGCTCTTAGGCCAGTTTTTCATTCCTTTTAGTGTAGGTTTTTATTTTTATTTTATGTAATTTTTATTTCTTTGTAAGCATAGGTTAGACTGAGATTCATGTAAGTAAGAGAGAGAGATTTAAGTTGAGAGTGACACCGATGTAACCTCCTTCTTTCTTTCATAGTTTCTACAAGCAATCAAAAGTAACATCTTTATGCTTTTCTTTGTTTATATGTTATTCTTCTTTTTTTACTTTTTCTCTTTGGTTTTGATGAATGTCCAAGTGAATTTAGAAGCATCAGTATAGCCATGTTTATGTAAGTGCCACCGATATTTCATGATGATGTTCTCCTCCTCAAGATTCTGTATCGTTTCATTCTTTTTTGTCTTGATGATGTTATGCGAATGGGGAGTGAGCTCGATCTTATGGGTATGCGTTGATCACCTCTGAAGCAAGGTAAAACATGCAAGATTTTCAGGTAAGTCATCAATCAGAGGAGGTAAGTTTTTCTTTTAGGGTTTATTTCTTTTCTTTAACTTTTAGTTTAGATCACCAACACCACAATCTCCCAACTCTTTTATTCACTCTTTTTAATTTCTTTGTATAAACCATTTTCTATTTTCTTCACCTTCTCAATCTACCACTTTCTTCTTAACTTAACTTTAACCTATTTCCTTTTCTTTTAAAGAACTGAAAGAAAATCTTTAACCATTGATTGTAACTTAAAAGAGAACTTGCTAAAAAAGCTTCCATCGCTAGTCCCTCCTTGTGGGTCATGACCCGCATAGCCACTTGCTATAGCTATAGCGGTAGAATTGAGTACTTGCACATACTATTCTTAAGTTCTGAAATTCTATATTTTTGTGCAGGTTCTAACTCAATCAAATTTTGGCTCCGTTGCCGGGAAGGGACGGTAAGTAATTCTCTTTTAAGTTTACATTTTTGGTTAACTCTCTTCTTTGTTCTTGATGTGCAGTAACAGATATCAAGAAATTTTTGCTGCAGTGGATATATAAGTGGCCCTGGACTCTACCAAAGAAATCAGAGCCCAAAGGCCTTCAGATTTGTTACATTCTAGTGGCAATCTGAGTGAACTACTAACCTGTATTTTTGCAGGTTGGCTGAATTATAAAGCTAAATTTCTGCAGTTATTTATTCTCTTGATTAAATCACTGTACATACTTTCTAACTTCAACAGTAAATTAATGTTTGTTAAATGTTAAAAATGGTTTAGACTTTGCATTTAGGCATGTGTCTAATTCATTTACATTTTACGTTACTGTTGAAGAGTGCTGGAGCAAAAGGTACGTGTGCATAGCATGTAGTATTGGAACACTTTTGAATTGTTTACATTGCTTAAGTGTTGCTTTTCATGTTGTCACGCCCCGCTTCCCAAAATACATGAAAACGGAGTCACGACGAGAGTCGGCGACGTATATACGCGAGAAAAAAACCCAACGTATACACGCTAAGCCTAAAGTAACCTGAACAAGGTATAAATCTAAACTATAATTAACGATCACTGCAATAATACATATAATGACTACCCATGATCCCAGATGAAATATGGAATGGAATAGAAGCTAAGTGTGATATACAAGAATCAAAGAATAATAGCAGGAATAAAGAAAGAAAAGAATACCAGAATCAAAAGAGAGGAGCTCCAGCTCCTCGTGAGCGCACGATCACACGAACACCTGAACAATATAAGAAAATACCCAATACCCTAGACGTGCGAATCCAGGGTCGTCAGAAGCGACCTAATGAGTGTGTATGTAAAGAGAAAGGTGCTCGTGCATAACAACAACATAAGCAATGAAAACATGATAACTGAAATGAAGGATAATAAGATAATCAATGCCAAGAACAAGATATGAATGATATAGAACTGATCTTATGACAAAAGGAACAACTAATGTCAAAATGTGTAATCAAGCATATGTCACTAGTCTGGTATACAAATCTGATCATGTGGACAATCATATGTCTAACCTAGATATATATACATACAGCCAGGTGATTATGGTCAGTCAAAATACATTAAAATAGTTTATCATTATTAATTAAGTCAGCGAACACCAACTGCCACCTGTAATAGACGCATACCATACGACGTCTATCACACGTGTCAATCGAAGTCCTAAATTATTGAAACTGATTGGTTGGAGACATTATCCATGCTTTAGGTGGGTCCCGTACATACCCGGGACCACGACCTCAGTTTCATGGAGCTGACCAGGCCGTACCGCTAGGTATTCAGTAACAGTAACAGTAATCTCACTGTGAAAACTGTGAAACAATAACAGTACAGATAGGATATCAGTCATCTCCCAGGTACTCTGCAGTGGACCCTCAGCAGCTGCGCAACTGGTATCCTAGGTCCACCCAAAATACAGATGTTGTCTCCTTCATCAATTTTTCCAATCTCGGTGTAAGTTGTTCAATTACTTTATTATTGAATTCAGTAAAAACAATCAATACTCATGTTACCTATAACACTGGGATGATGCGGTGACAGTAAAGATAATAGTACAGTAACAGTCAATCAGTAATCGTATACACGGTGAACAATATCAATAATAGTGAACGGTAACAGTAACCGTATATACGATGAACAATAGGACTGTACAGGGTGTTACGGTTAAACAATCTTTTCCCAGTAACTTTCAGTAACATGCATTCATACAATGACAAGACTAGATACTGCTCAATGGATAGACCCATCTAGAATTAATCATATCTCGTCTATCCGTACTAAATAACTAGTCCATCAACTCAAAGTCTCAAAATCAATCACTGTGAATATCAACATTGAACCCAAGTCCAAGTATCTGATATAGTAATCACCACCTCAATGAATCGATAATTAGTCCTCTTATCGATACCAATCTGTTCTAATCCTATAACCACCAATAACTGAGATCAAATAATAACTGTTATCAAACTCCAAGATATATATATAATGTGGTTACCGATATCAATAAAATCACTCCTACTATAGCTCTATCTCTACAACTGAATAACTGCAATCACTAGGAATAACTGCAAATCACCGATATATTCAGGTCCCAACATATAAAATACATAATTATCTATATTTAACTAATCACCACTATCTAATCTGATTAAGATCATCATGTATTCCCATTTCTATTAAGCTCAATCACAAGATTTAGAAAATCTAAGTAACTAATTAATTATGTTCATACATGCACTAGCTCTGGTTAACCCAATCTACGCCACTCCCCAACCCAAGATCAAGTTCATCATCATCGAGTCCACTAATCAAATCCATCAATTTTAGGTCAACTCCAACTCTAACTATGTCAATGCCATTCCAAGTATCGGTAGGTCAATCTATCGGTTAAAGCAATGTCATATCTAAGACTTTCTCGATATCCACAGAAGTTCAAATCAGAATAATCACCAACATCTGTCGAAAAATAGTATGCATAAGATTGGTCCTCTATCCTCAAATATGAAGAAGTTCAACTGATCAATGGATCGAATAAAGTCACAGTATAAGGTATACCTCAACTAGTCCTAAATCAATAGTGGTACATGAAATGACGCTAATAAATATTCAGATCAGTAAAATAAATATGGTGAATGTTCACTCATGTCTCATAAAGTGATACAGGTAATCACATTGGTAAAATACATCAAATAGTCACATGAAATGATAAAAGTAAAACACAAATACATGTAAACAATGGTAAATAAGGAATTTAGACAAAAGCGAACACTGACATAAAATAATATCGAAATACTCAATAAGAAAATAAAGAACACTCACCTGGACTTATCACGAGTCCGATAACCAATTCGAAGAATCTACATTAAATACATATGAGTTTTATATAAGATATCGAATTTACATTTATTGAATTTTACATAAGATATCTTATTTGATATTATTCAGTATTTTAAATTAAATACGGATGGTCCAGATCTTAAAACAAAGTTGTAGGATGATACACTGTGTTTATAATATTATTTATATTTTATTTACTGATTTTTGTGTGGTTTAAATGATTAAAAACATGCAATTCCTTAACATGTCTGAATGTTGGAATAGCGGGTTTCAACTTAGAAGGTAGTGGTTCAGTCCAATATGACGTGCAAATACTCCTAAAAATTTTTAATTAGGTTCTACGGATTATCTAGATATTTATCCATATTTTTATTTTTTTTTCAATTTTTATCTAGCCAAAAGAATTGTTTTTTTTTTTAATAACTTAGCGGGTCTGTTTTTGTATTTGGGTCGGGTTAAAATGGATTAGAGCCCAAAATCTGTGGGCTGGACTGTAATTGGGCTTCTGAATATTGGGCTGCAGAATTAATTTGTATTTTTTTCTTTCTTTTCTGTTTTCTGGCCTGGCCCATTGGCCAAGCCCATTCTTTTTCCCTTTTTTTTCGGACTTGGGCCTGGACCAGTGGCAGCCCAGGCCACTGGCCTGGCCCATTTTCAGGCCCTCCTTTTTTCTTTTTTTTCCCTTCATTAATGATGTAATGATAAATTAGCCTATGTATCTAATTTAGGTCATTGGGTTAGGTTCTAAAAAAATTTCTTTTTGGAATAAAATTTTTTTTAGCATGCAATTTATTAGATCCAAACCAATTCTTTTTTTTCTTTTCAATATTCCAATTGGGGTAATAATTTATTACTTTTATATATTTTATATAAACAAAGGTGATATTTTTTTTTATAAAAGAAAATAATTCGTGGAAAGAGTTAAACATTATAAATTATTTAAATTCTAGTTCAACAATTTAATTTTTTGATTAGATCATAGACAAGAATTCTAGATGAAAATTTATGGGAATACAAATCTAATCATGAAATATTAAATCAAAGTTTTAATTCATAAAGTTTAATTTTTACTTACTTGGATTTAGTCTGCTTCTCAATCTCCACGCCTCCTTCTCAACCTTCACGCCTCGGACGCGTTCCTCGTCACGATCAACTCCAAGGAAGGTGAAGAGGATGAGAAATG
Organism: Agave tequilana; assembly: GCA_038442645.1. Classification (NCBI taxonomy): domain Eukaryota; kingdom Viridiplantae; phylum Streptophyta; class Magnoliopsida; order Asparagales; family Asparagaceae; genus Agave; species Agave tequilana. Next base: position 13,536 of record JAVJIF010005565.1, read on the forward strand.
ATGGGTTGGGAGTTCTTTCTGATTGTCCTTCTTTCTTCTTTTCTTGCACGAGAAAAGAGTTACGGTTACATAATAAGATAAAATCTTTTAGGTTAGAATTTTTAGCAATCAGTTTGTTAAGATGTGAATCCAAGTTGTTAAGATAAGAAATCCCTAAAGATCTCTTGAGATCTTTCAGTTGAAAATTTGAAACTTAAATTGGCTTTAGATTTGTTTAAATAAATTAGATTTCTAACCTAATCACACGCCAATATGACATTATGGTTTAGGTATTGGGATTTGGTAAAAATACAAGGGTTCAAAACTTTGAATAAACAATTTATGCACAAATTTATATTTTATTATTTTCACTATATATTTATATTTTTTTTTTATTTAATTTTCTTTTCTTTTATTTTATTTTGGGTATGAGGTAAATGAGTTGTGGTTTATTGGATAATAGGATTATAGGTTGAAAAGGAGATCAAATAGGAATAACACCAACCATAACATAATAATAATAGCAATGCTAATACTAATGTATAAAATATAATACATACATATACTGGTATAAATGTAAATCAAAAACATATACACTTAATTTGCATGTACATGTATTTATATACATGTATAAATAAAATAATCAATAATAATAAGTAAATCTAAATAAACTAAATAAAAATAGAAATACAGTATTATTAGTTAGGGGATATTACATTATACCCACCTTATAAAAATTTCGTCCTCAAAATTTCAATAAAGTAGGGAATGATAAAAGAATCCAACTCCAGGGAGAAAACAACAAGCTTCCACGTCGCCTCGCTGGGACACCACGATTCCACTCCGCGCTCTGATCTCTACCATCGATCAGGTTCAAAAGCCAGTCCCAATAGTCAATATCGGGGAATAGGAACCGAGATGAAAGATGGGAATCAACAAAAAAAAATACCAATCGATCTGGAAAGAATGTTAAAATCTGAGGCATCAATAGATTCAAGCGATGGACTTAGAAAGGAAGAATGATTGATTCTCAAGTGGACTCATATCATTGTGTGAATCCTATATGTATATTGTAATGTAATTATAGCTCGTTCAAGTTATCGGTAAGAATCAAGTCCGTTTTATGTCAAACCTGGCTCTGATACTAAAAAAACCTGTCACGCCCCGCTCCCCAAAATACGTGGAAATGGAGTTACGACGAGAGTCAGAGACGTATATACGTGAGGAAAATTCCTCACGTATATACGCTAAGCCTAAAGTAACCTGAACAAGCTATAAATCTAAACCATAATTAACGATCACTGCAATAATACATATAATGACTACACATGATCCCAGATGAAATAAGGAATGGAATAGAAGCTAAGTGTGATATACAAGAATCAAAGAATAATAGCAGGAATAAAGAAAGGAAAGAATACCAGAATCAAAGAGAGGAGCTCCAGCTCCTCGTGAGTGCACGATCACACGAACACTTGAAAAATAGAAGAAAATGCCTAATACCCTGGACATGCGAATTCAGGGTCGTCAGAAGAGACCTAATCAGTGTGTGTGTAAAGAGAAAGGTGCTCGTGCATAACAACAACATAAGCAATGAAAATATGATAACTGAAATGAAGGATAAAAAGATAATTAATGCCAAGAATAAAATAAGAATGATATATAACTGATCTTATGACAAAAGGAAACAACTAATGTCAAAATGTGTAACCTAGCATATGTCACTAGTCTGGTCTACAAATCTGGTCATGTGTACAATCATATGTCTAACCTAGATATATACATACAATCAGGTGATTATGGTCAGTCACAATACATTATAATAGTTTATCATTATTAATTATGTCAGCGAACACCAACTGCTACCTGTAATAGACGCATCCTATACTACGCCTATCACACGTGTCAATCGAAGTCCTAAATTATTGAAACTGATTGGTTGGAGACATTATCCATACTTTAGGTAGGTCCCGTACATACCCGAGACCACAGCCTCAGTTTCCTTGCGCTGAATAAGGCCGTACCGCTAGGTACTCAGTAACAGTAACTGTAATCTCACTGTGAAAACAGTGGAACAATAAAAGTACAGATGGGATGTCAGTCATCTCTCTCGAACCCTGCAGTGGAACCCTCAGTCGGTTGCGCAACCTGTATCCTAGGTCCACCCAAAATACAGACGCTGTCTCCTCCATCAATTTCCCCAATCCCGGTGTAAGTTGTTCAATTACTTTATTATTGAATTCAGTAAAAACAATCAATACTCATGTTACCTATAACACTGGGACGATGCAATGACAGTAATGATAACAGTACAGTAACAGTCAATCAGTAATCGTATACATGATAAACAAGACTAGATACTGCTCGATGGATAGACCCATCTAGAATTAATCAATATCTCGTCTATCCGTATTAAATAACTAGTCCATCAATTCAAAGTCTCAAAATCAATCACTGTGAATATCAAATTGAACCCAAGTCCAAGTATCTGATACAGTAATCACCAACTCAATGAATTGGTAATTAGTCCTCTTATCGATACCAATCTGTTCTAATCCTATAACCACCAATAACTGAGATCAAATAATAACTGTTATCAAACTCAAAGATATATATATATATATATATATATATATATATATATATATATATATATATAATGTGGTTACCGATATCAATAAAATCACTCCTACTATAGCTCTATCTTTACAACTGAATAACTGCAATCACTAGGATAACTGCAAATCACCGATATATTCAGGTCCCAACATATAAAATACATAATTATCTATATTTAACCAATCATCACTATCTAATCTGATTAAGATCATCATGTATTCCCACTTCTATTAAGCTCAATCACAAGATCAGAAAATCTAAGTAACTAATTAAATATGTTCATACATGCACTAGCTCAGGTTAACCCAATCTACGCCTACTCCCCAACCGAAGATCAAGTCCATCATCATCGAGTCCACTAATTAAATCCATCAATTTCAGGTCATCTCTAATTCTAACTATGTCAATGCCAATCAAAGTATCAGTAGGTCAATCTATCGGTTAAAGCAATGTCATATCTAAGACTTTCTCGAAATCTACAGAAGTTCTAATCAGAATAATCACCAATATCTGCCGATAAATAATATGCAAAAGGTCGGTCCTCTATCCTCAAATATGAAGTAGTTTAACTGATCAATAGATCGAATGAAGTCACAGTATAAGGTATGCCTCAACTAGTCCTGAATCAATAGTGGTACATGAAATGATGCTAATAAATATTCAGATTAGTAAAATAAATATGGTGAATGTTCACTCATATCTCATAAAGTGATACAGGTAATCACATTAGTAAAATCTATCAAATAGTCACATGAAATGATAAAAGTAAAACACAAATACATGTAAATAATGGTAAATAAGGAATTTAGACAAAAGCAAACACTCACATAAAATAATATCGAAAAACTCAATAAGAAAACAAAGAACACTCACCTGGACTTATCACGAGTCCGATAACCAATTCGAAGAATCTACATTAAATACATATGAATTTTATATAAGATATCGAATTTACATTTATTGAATTTTACATAAGATATCTTATTTGTTGTTATTCAATATTTTAAATTAAATACGGATGGTCCAGATCTTAAAACAAAGTTGTAGGATGATACACTGAGTTTATAACATTATTTTTATTTTATTTACTGATTTATGTGGGGTATCTTATATAAAATTCATTATTTTAAATAACAACAAATAAGATATCTTATGTAAAATTCAATAAATGTAAATTCGATATCTTATATGAAATTCATATGTATTTAATGTAGATTCTTTTAAATTATTTAAATTCTAGTTCAACAAATTTATATTTTATTATTTTTATTATATATTTATATTATTTTTTTGTTTAATTTTCTTTTCTTTTATTTTATTTTGGGTATGAGGTAAATGAGTTGTGGCTTATTGGATAATAGGATTATGGGTTGAAAAGGAGATGAAATAGAAATAACACCAACCATAACATAATAAAAATAGCAATGCTAATACTAATGTATAAAATATAATACATACATATACTGGTATAAATGTAAACAAAAAACACATATACTTAATTTGCATGTATATATATTTATATACATGTATAAAATAAAATAATCAATAATAATAAGTAAATCTAAATATACTAAATAAAATAGAAATACAGTATTATTGTTAGGGGATATTACACATGTACACATTGCACTAAATTGATTTAAGGGCTTGTCCTATAAACAAGATAAGGTGGGGAAGTCATTACCCTCCCTTAGCCCACAATTAATCTCCTCACTCACTAATACAAGCCTAACTAAAACTGATTAGACGTTGGCCCAAGGGACATCTCGGACTCATATAGGAGACTGACCTAAGAGAAAAGTTGATTAGAATTTGATTCTTGTCAAATCGGTGTCTGAGGTTGGGGATTGAGGACGAAACCCCAAAGGTTAGTGGTTTGGCATAATTAGGCCCTTTGCTTAGGCACGGATACCTCCCACTGATCTTGCCCCTACCTGGCCGATTAACTTATGGTCAGACTCGACAATATGCTTCTGTGGACAGTCTAACCAGTTAGGAGTCGTCTAGGTCTAAGGTCTACCCTAACTTAGGCTAGATTTTTTATTTTAATTTGTTTGTTTATTTGTTTGTTTTTCTTTATTTGTTTTTGACATTTTTTGTGATATGGCTTATAATAACAATTTTTTCAATTTTAATGGTAATCCATGTTATACCCCGACCTCTTTTTCGGATATTACCACCCGACATATCAAAATTTTAACCAACCTAGTGTGCCGGATTGGTCTTATCCGAATCAATAAATGCCCCAGTCCCAATACTATGAACAAGACTGGATAATCATCACTACTTTTCACAAAGCCAATGAGATACAACTCCCCCGAGTCATATTGTCAACCACCTTACCAACATCCAGCTTCATATACTCCTTCTCCTGAGAAACCATTAGAAGAATCAATTAACTGGGAAAAGAGGATGGAAGCCTTAGATGAGCTTGAGCGACGAATTCAAATTTTAGAAGACTCAAATCCCGTCAAAATTTTCAAAGTGAAAAGAGTATAGAATCCATGATTCAATTTCAAAGTGATCCACTTGATATGATAGAATCAAGACTTAATAGATTGGAAAACATGCATAGGAATAAGGAAACTCTCGCTACCCAATCTTTGACTATTACCAACACTTCTTGCCATATTGATGAAAACCAAGAATTATAGTATCTTGAAGACTTTGACCAAGATTCAATTTCATCACAAAACCTTGAATTTGACCAATATCAACCCATTGACGAATTGGCAAGTTTTCATTTCAATGAGATTGAACTTGATTATGAATGTAACCCGATCTCCAACTTTGTGATTTAGTTCCCATCTTCGAATCTATATTGACTCTGGTATTCTTATCCAATTTGGATCAATTTTCAGAGCCAACATTTATTCCTGTACCCATAGATCTAGAAATTGAATCACCAATTTTAGATAGTCACATTCCATTAACAGGAAAAGAATGTAGATTTCAATTCTTAGATTTGGACTCAACTCTTGAACCAAAACTGACTCTCAAACCCAAAGTTGATTTTTTCGAGTTAGTATTGATTCCTGAACCAATCATTCTTGAGCCCAAGTCAACCATTCCACCAAGTCACATTCTTTATTGGACATAGGTATAGACCATGATGACTCTGTGATGATTTTTCAAGACTTGTCATGTAAAGGGAATAAGTTCCATGATAGAATCTTTCATGATCCTATTCATAATGGGGACTGTAAATATGTAAATAGAAAAGAGGTCAATAAAGGTGGGTTTTAGGAACCACCACATTATCTTGATTAGGCAGCAACGCTTGACCCAATCTGATCACCACCAGAACCACCACCTTAAGGTAATATTTTCCTTCCCTTTCTTCTTTTTCATGCATCTATGCATTAATTCATATATTGAGGACAATACATGAGATAAGTGTGGGGGATAGGTTCAAACATAACTTAGATTTTGCTTTTATTATTAAAAAAAATTACATTTAAAAACTTTTTGAGAATATAAATAATATTTTGACCTATTTTTTGTAAGAAATTAAGTTAATTTTAAGGAATAGGAGAATCATATTTAAGATTTCTTATACTTGGTCAAAATAAGATTCTTTGTTTGATTTCTAAGATTAGGAAGAAAATTTGAAAAAGTAATTTAGTCTTGATTTTTACCTTGATAAAATATGCATGCTTTATACACTACACACTTAGGGTTCAAAACAAAGATTCTTATGCTTTATTAAAAAGAAAAAAAAGAAAAAAAGAAAAAGAAAAAATATATAATATATCAAAAATTCTCTGATTAAGCTGGGTATTTGTGCCTCATAAAACATAATTATTCACGCCTAAAAGCGGTTCATATAATAAAACCCTTAGTTTTGTGACCTTATTTGCTCGAGTCCTTAACTCCTTGGGGTATTTTCTCACCCGGTGCCCTAAGACCATTTGGTTTGGAAGTCACCGATTAAAGGCTCATTACATGAGCGGATTAGAAAGCCTAATAAAACTAAGGAATAATGCCACCAAAATATAAAAAAAAAAAATATATAAATAAGGCATAAGAGTTAGAGTTAAAGAACCCTTAGTCAAAATTTCACGGTCACGAAGATACATATGACTTAGGTAAAATAATAGACTAGATGAGAAATACAGTTTGACTCCTTGCCTTTATTGATAACAAGTTTTTGAATAAGAGACTAAGTTTAGGAATGAAAAGTTCGATTTTCCTATAACTTATAGATTACTTGAACTCTTACAATAATACTTCAAATATTGTCTCTCTTTCAAATGCTTTTCAAAAATATTAACACTTTACTTTTTCTTTTCTTTATGGATTTTGTGGGTGCAATCCACTGAAAACCCTCACAAAACAGAACTCTTCATCTAGGAAAAATCTAGAGGTTTAACAGCCTGTTACACATGCTCAGTGCAAACGCGTGACCTGGGAAAGTGGTCTAATAATTTCTTAGGCTTAGTTATAAAGTTTTGCTTGAGGATGAGCAAAAGATAGGTATGGGGGTGTGATCGGTCGCTGATATTGAATAATTATTGTCACATTCTCATACTTATTATATAATAAACTATTTTTTAGTCCTATTTATTATCTAATTTATATGCATGCCCATTGCTAAAAGAGACGGAAGAGAAATGAGCACAAAAGCCCACCAAAATATTTAATTCAGAATTAATTCGAAATCAGAAAATCAAGGCAGATCAAGACAAATCAGAGAAGATAAAATCAGTTGAAAACCAGCTAAAACAAATCTCTACAAATCAATTGGTTAAAGCTGAAGATAAAAGGAGATTTCATCAAAATCTCGGACCCAAATTGAAAATCCAGCTGAAGATAAAAGGAAATCGAGAAACCAGAGACATATACCCCCCAGGTGTGGCCACCTTTCTGCGGCTTGTTAATTCTGTTGGGGGAGCGTTTGCTCCCCCTATCTTCGTACGCTCTCCCCTGTTGGGTTTTTGCCTATAAATACTGGGATTTCTCAGCGTACAGAGAACGAGCAAGCAGAGATAGGTTCTTAGGCCAGTTTTTCATTCTTTTTAGTGTAGGTTTTTATTTTCATTTTATGTAATTTTTATTTCTTTATAAGCATAGGTTAGACTGAGATTCATGTAAGTAAGAGAGAGAGAGAGAGAGACTTATGTTGAGAGTGATACCGATGTAGCCTCCTTTCTTTCATAGTTTCTACAAGCATTCGAAGGTAACATCTTTATGCTTTTCTTTGTTTATATATTATTCTTCTTTATTCTACTTTTTCTCTTTTGGTTTTGATGAACATCTAAGTGAATCTAGAAGTATCAGTATAGCCATGTTTGTGTGAGTGCCACCGATATTTCATGATGATGCTCTCCTCCTCAAGATTCCGTATCATTTCATTCTTGTTTGTTTTGATGATGTAATGCGAATGTGGACTGAGCTCGATCTTATGGGTTATGCATTGATCGCCTCCGAAACAAGGTAAAACATGTAAGATTTTCAGGTAAGTCATCAACCAGAGGAGGTAAGTTTCTCTTTTAGGTTTTCTTTCTTTTCTTTAACTTTTAATTTAGATTACCAACACCACAATCTTCCAACTCTTTTATTCACTCTTTTTAATTTTTTGTATAAATCATTTTCTACTTTCTCCGCCTTCTCAATCTACTACTTTCTTCTTAACATAACTCTAACCTATTTTCCTTTTCTTTTAAAGAACTAAAAGAAGATCTTTAACCATTGATTGTAACTTAAAAGATAACTTGCTAAAAACGCTTCCATCGCTAGTCCCTCCTTGTGGATCACGACCAGCATAGCCACTTGCTATAGCGGTAGAATTGAGTACTTGCACTTACTATTCTTAAGTTATGAAATTTTGTATTTTTGTGCAGGTTCTAACTCAATCAAAGAGTGTTGGAGCAAAGGTACATGTGCATAGCATGTAGTATAGGAACATTTTTGAATTGTTTATATTGCTTAAGTGTTGCCTTTCATATACATGTGCATGTTGCACTAAACTAAATTAAGGGCTTATTCTATAAACAAGATAAGGTGGAAAAGACATTACCCTCCCTTAGCTCATAAACAATCTCCTCACTCACTAACCCAAGCCTAACTTAAAATTGAGTAGACATTAGCCCTAGGAACATCTCGGACTCAATAGGAGACTTACCTAAGGGAGAAGTTGATTAGAATTTGACTCTTTCCAAATCAATATCAAAAGTTGATGATTGAGAGGAGAAACCTCGAAGAACAGTGGTTTGGTATAATTAGGCTCGTTGCTTAGGCACGGATACCTCCCACTAGCATTGCACCTACCTGGCCGATTAACTTATGGTCAGATTCTACAATATACCCCCCGGGGACAGTCTGACCAGTTAGGAGTCGTCTAGGTCTAAGGTCTACACTAACTTAGGCTAGATTTTTTTTTTGCTTGTTTGTTTGTTTGCTTGTTTTTATTTTTATTTTTGACATCTTTATGATATGGATTACAATTATAATTATTCCAATGCAAATAGTAATCCGTACTTCACTCTGGTCTTTTTTGACTCGGATATTATCAACCCAACATTTCATAACTCTAACCAACCAAGAATGCCGGATTGGTCTTATCCGAATAAATATTTGCCCTAGTTTCAATATTATGAACAAGACTGGAACAATCATCACCACTCTTCATAGAGTCAGTAAGATACAACTCCTCCGAGTCATATGGTCAACTACCTTACTAAATCGAGCTTCATATACTCCTTCTCCTGAACAATCATTTGAATAACCAATTAACTGAAAAAGAGGATGGAAGCCTTAGAAGAGCTTGAGACTCAAAATCCTATAAAAATTTCAAATCCAAGATCCTTACTCCATTTTCTAAGTCCCACAACAAGAAGAACATACTGACTTAGAAAAGAGTATGAAATCAATGATTCAATTCCAAAATGATCCATTCGATATGATAGAAGAAAGACTTAATCATTAGAAAACATGCGTAGGAATGAGGAAACTCTCCCTACCTAATTTTTGACTATTCCCAACACTTCTAGCCATATTGATGAAAATCAAGAATTATGATATCTTGAAGAATTTGACCAAGATTCAATTTTACCACAAAATCTTGAACTTGACCAATATCAAGCCATTGACAAATTGGCAAGTTTTCATTTTAATGAAATTGAACTTGAAATGTGCCCCTGACCCACAACTTTATGATTCAATTCTAATTTTTGAATCTATGTTGACTCCGGTATCCTTACTCAAGTTGGACCCATTTTTCGAGCCAACATTGACTCCTATATCAATAGACTTTTAAATTGAACCACCTCATTTGGATAGTCATATTTCATTGATAGGAAATGAATGTGAAATTAAATTCATTGTTTGGACCCAAACTGACTCTCGAACCTAAAATTGATTTTCTCGAGTTAGTAATTGTAACGCCCTGATCCTGCGGGTACGGAGACGTTACTGCGACGTATATACGCAGGTCAGAAATAACCTCACGTATATACGCTAAGCATCAGTACAGGCAAGAATCAGAGTACGGAAGCAAGTGGTGCATTATACATTCCAACATATGAGTACAATTACAAAGTTATCACCAGAGATGATCCAATATTACATGAATATTACATTACTGATATGCGCAATTGCGAGATTACAAAGAGATGTACAAGTATGAACAATACACAGGCACTCACGAGTTTACAAAAGGAAAACTCGAGAGGCACACAGGGGGCCTGGAAGGTTAGAGCTTCGGATGGTCTGCTGGAGATCCAAGCTACCGATGCGCTTTTCAGGTCAGCAACTGGGATTCTACAAGCTCCATGCTCCGACATGTTCCAAGCTCCAGGACCTGGACATGAGAATCCAGGGGAGTCAGATAGAACTCCCCAGGCGAGTAGTGATACGAAAGCCAGATGGCTGCAAGGATAAACACACGTGTATCGATAAACTGAATCATAATCATGCATTGAAAACTGTGTCGTGAGCATAAGCATGTATAAGCAGGTAGATATATAACAAGTGATATCAAGCAGGAAGTACTCATGGTATGATAAGATAAGAGAAGGTAAAGAAATGAGAAGTAAAGTAGATATGGCAACACCAGATATCTCCTAAACTAACATAAAACCGATAAAACCGAATAAAACCGATTACGAGCAAACCGATTGTACAAGCTTAGGTCACGGCCCCATGAGATTAGTTCCTTGAAGGAATAATCCAAACAAGGAAACCCTCATCTATATACCTTTATCCCCTGTTATCGTAATCCAAGCGCGTACAACCTGAGTTACAAAACGGCACAACAAATTGTATATTAGCCTCTTATTATAATTGGGGCCGTCTAATTTGCAGGTTTCAGTATGCGTCCCATTCCACATACTTCCACTCACAACTTATAGAGCAAGTTATTTGGAAACTGATAAAGATCGATGAATCATGTTTCGGATGGGCCCCGTACATGCCCGGGACAACGGTTCAGGAGTATCCGGTGCTGAGCCGGAACGTACCGCTAGGTACCGGGACTTATTTACGCCCGAACAGGAATAGAGTATCGCAGATCCCATAGAAATAGGCCTAGGGCGTGTGCATACCCGGCAGGAATGAACAGGAGTAAGGGTGCCAGCACACCCCACGGAATCCCTGGTGGCCGCCAGGTGATCCCTCAAGTATGTGGCCACGCGCGGCTCGATAAGACCACCATAAACATGATTAATCAGGGCCCATCAGTTTCCCCCAAACCGGGTGCCAGTTGTCTTATTAGAATTTAATATGTGATTATCAATTTACGGGAATAGCAGGTACAAGACATGATCAGAAGTTCAGGAGTACATGAGTACTATAGATTCAGGTCACTGTATATATAATACAGGATAACAAGTACAAGATTCAAGTCACTGCATGTAATGCAGGATAACAAGTATAGTATTCCCGTAAATGAGATAATCACAAGTCAAGTATATCATGCCGGGCGTCAAGGGATAGCATGACAAGATGGTGATATTAGACAGGTAACCAGTCATGTCAAGAGATTGATATTAGTCCGGTGGCAAGTCATGTCATAACAAGGGGCATTTGCCAAGTAGTAGCATGTCTGGTGTCAGGTGATAACACCTCAGTAGTCAGGTGATACAAACAGGCGTTAAATAGTAGCATGTAGTTGACAGGTATGAAGTAATGGCATATCAAGTGTTAACATATCAGGTAAGTACATGGCATGTGATAAAGTAGTAGCTGAGCACAACCAAGCGGAGCTGAGCAAGCTGGAGGCACAGACAACAAACAGTATTTAGCACTGGAGCGTCTGGCAAGGTTACCGGGACAACTCGGCTTAAAGTGCGAGTAGGAAATCCGGCAGCATCTTGCCTAGACGAATCTAGTGATAAAGCGCTGAACGCTGATCATGATAACCAGGCGGAGCTGAGAGACCTGACGGTCCCAATCACTTCCCTTTCGAGATAGTGAGAGACCGGAGGCTGAAGGACGGAGAGACCTGACGGTCCCAATCACTTCCCTTTCGAGATAGTGAGAGACCGGAGGCTGAATTACCCGCACGAGTTGTTCTATCCTATTACAAGCATTCGTTACAGAGCAATACATGTCCAGTCATTGGCACTCGGCCATACACAAATACAGGGACTCAGCCCAATACATAATTCATGAAAACATGAAATAAAATACATGTCGACCCGACAAAGCGGGGAAACCCAAATGGAGGCGAGAGCGAGGACACTCGCCTAAGTCTTCAGAAAATATAATGAAATCCCCGATCTCCGGAATCCAGGAAATCAACGCGTCAAGGCGTTAGAGAGAAAGTGATAGAGAGAGGAGGAAATCAAGAGAGAAAGAGAAAGAGAAAGAGAGAGAGGAGGGGAAAGAGAGAGCTAGGGGGACGCGGGTTTGAGAGTGAGACGCGGGAGTCGCATCGCGGGAATAGCAGACACGGGATTCGCGTCGCATAGATTCCACAATGCGAGGTTCGAGACCTGAGTTCAAGTCAGGACACGAGGAGAACGCGGGCGCGAGTTTAAACTCCGCGTTGCGTTGACAAAAGAACGCGAAGATCACGTTAAAGAATTGCTTGAACGCGGGGATGAGCCGCGTCTAGCAATAGAGTGAAAGAGAGAGAGAGAGACGCAGGAAAGGGAGAGAGGGGGGAGACGCAGGTTTAGGAAGAAATCAGGGAAGGAAAGGAAAAGGAAAGGAAAAGGAAAGGAAAGAAAGAAAGAAGGAAAAGAAAGAAAGAAGGAAAGGAAAGAAAAGAAGGGAAGGAGGTTGATGGCTGGTGATGGCCGGCGGTCACCGGCGGCGGCCGGAGGTGGCCGGAGATGGCCGGAATCCGGTAGCTCAAGCCCAAGCCCAAGCAACCATGGGGGTGCAAGTGTAGTACAAAATGGAAGTTTTGAGTTTTGCAAAAGGAGTTTCAGAGAGCGAAACTATAGCTCATCGGAAAGAGCACGACGAGGAGAGGAAGGTGGCGTGGTTCGTTGTGGCTAAGGTGGAGTATGTTGTGGTGGAGATGGTGGAGAAAGTGGTGGTGGAAATGGGTTACTTTGGTGTTTCATGGTGGAAAAGAGGAAGAAGAAGGTGATATGGAGTTGTTGTTGCTGTTGGAAATGGAGGAGGAGATGGAGGAGAAAGAGGAGGTGGTATTGGTGGAAGAAATGGTGGTGGAAATGGAAGGTGAAGGTGGTGGGGAAGTGGCCGGCCAAGGCAAGGCCATGGCTGCCAATAGCTCTCTGTTGGCTACTAAAGGAAGGAGGAGAGAAATAATCAAAGAGAGAGAGGGAGTGGGGTATTTATAAAGGTAAGGAAATGAATATAATAATGATGTTGCCATGGAATGCTTTGGATTTAATAGACTTGCATCTCCTTATAAATGGCTGCGTCCCCAAGAGGTGAAATCCGCGTCTAGGCAAACAAGCTAGACGCGGAGATAAAAGCTGCGTCCAGTAAAATGCGAAAGTTGCGTTTGGTGAAAAAGACAAAAAGTCATGATGACTTGATTGGAATTGATTAGTAGTGCATTAAATGCAGATAGAAATGGAATCTCTGCATTTAAGATCAGATCCGGGACTGAGGATTCTCGCGTCTAAGGAGGGAGAGAGAAAAATAAATATAATATCTGGATAGATTCCGGTATCCGGGGAAAACACCGAAAACTCCGGAAAAGCCCGAAAATAAAGTAGTTCGGAAAGCTTCCCAAAAATTCTCAAAAATAATAAATATTATATAAAGATTTTTGGTGAAATTGTTTTTCAGAAATTCAATCCCATTTTCAAAATAAAAATCAAAAGGTCAACCGTCAATATCGGTCTACACCGGGTTGGCCGGATTTTGATAAAATCAGAAAAATCTCAGAAAATGTATTAAAGAATAAAATATGATTTTAAGGAGTAAAGTGAAAGCGAAATTCAGAAATTCAATTCCGATTGTAAACTAAAAATCCGGGAATCGGTCGGCGGCACCGGTCGACACCGGTTTTGAAGATTTTCAATTTAATTCAGGAAAATTTCAGAAAATCATAAAAAATCTAAAATATTGGAAAATGATGTTTAAAACTAAAATCGGTCAAATCTAAATACCAGAAAGACCAAATCGAGTAATACCCTAGGATCGGGTCCTCGGTTCAGACTAGGGCTGACTCCGAGTCCGTGAATCCGGATCCAAGACAAAACGATCATATAAATAATTCATAATACAAAACAAATACCGGAAGTAAATCGAAAATACTATCGAAAAATTTGAATACGCAACTAAGTACGTATTCTGGGAGCGGGGTGTTACAATCCATCCACCTTACAAAAATTGCGTCCTCGCAATTTCGATAGGGGGTAAATTGAACACAAAGAGGACAAGGACGGGAATTATACCAATCAAGATATGAAGCACTATAGGTAGGGCTCTCAAGTTGACTGAGCAATGATCAGAATATAGACATCCTCTGCACTTCCGGCTGTATAAATCTTCAAACAATGTCGAATATTACTGACTTATAACATAGCTTTGCAATAGAATTCCCGCTGTACTGCATACTTAATGTCGCTCCGAGAATGAGCCAGAATACTGAAGATAAAGAAAACCCTGATAGTCCTGAGCATAAATAAAGAAGACCGATAGTTAAGAATTCCGAAGACCAGGCATCGATCACTCCGAAGACTATAGCCAATAATAGAGAATAACTGTAGAAAGACCTGAACACTGACTTCTAAAAGATAACCCGATCGTGGATCAATCCTGAGAATACCCGAACTTCAAAGAGTTGGCCGAAGAGATCATATAATCGCTTCATTCAGAACCAGCCACTACCCCTCTGGTATATCCATATCTTAAGTTGGTATAAAGGCTTCGAAAAACCAAAACAGGGGAAAGATGGAAGGGATTAGGAATCAAAGGAAGGATGATCAAGAAAATAGATAACTCTATACTTGTAGTTGGACTGTATAACCAGGACTCATGCATTCCAGTTGCAAATTTCTTTACCATTAATTTGCCATCTGGACGTACTGAGGAGGTGAGAGCCTAGGCTCTGATACCACCCTGTAACGCCCCGATCCTGCGGGTACGGAGACGTTACTGCGACGTATATACGCAGGTCAGAAATAACCTCACGTATATATGCTAAGCATCAGTACAGGCAAGAATCAGAGTACGGAAGCAAGTGGTGCATTATACATTCCAACATATGAGTACAATTACAAAGTTATCACCAGAGGTGATCCAATATTACATGAATATTACATCACTGATATGCGCAATTGCGAGATTACAAAGAGATGTACAAGTATGAACAGTACACAGGCACTCACGAGTTTACAAAAGGAAAACTCGAGAGGCACACAGGGGGCCTGGAAGGTTAAAGCTTCGGATGGTCCGCTGGAGATCCAAGCTACCGATGCGCTTTTCAGGTCAGCAACTGGGATTCTACAAGCTCCATGCTCCGACATGTTCCAAGCTCCAGGACCTGGACATGAGAATCCAGGGGAGTCAGATAGAACTCCCCAGGCGAGTAGTGATACGAAAGCCAGATGGCGTGCAAGGATAAACACACGTGTATCGATAAAACCGAATCATAATTATGCATTGAAAACCGTGTCGTGAGCATAAGCATGTATAAGCAGGTAGATATATAACAAGTGATATCAAGCAGGAAGTACTCATGGTATGATAAGATAAGAGAAGGTAAAGAAATGAGAAGTAAAGTAGATATGGAAACACCAGATATCTCCTAAACTAACATAAAACCGATAAAACCGAATAAAACTGATTACGAGCAAAACCGATTGTACAAGCTTAGGTCACGGCCCAATGAGATTAGTACCTTGAAGGAATAATCCAAACAAGGAAACCCTCATCTATATACCTTTATCCCCTGTTACCGTAATCCAAGCACGTACAACTTGAGTTACAAAACGGCACAACAAATTGTATATTAGCCTCTTATTATAATTGGGGCCGTCTAAGTTGCAGGTTTCAGCATGCGTCCCATTCCACATACTTCCACTCACAACTTATAGAGCAAGTTATTTGGAAACTGATAAAGATCGATGAATCATGTTTCGGATGGGCCCCGTACATGCCCGGGACAACGGTTCAGGAGTATCCGGTGCTGAGCCGGAACGTACCGCTAGGTACCGGGACTTATTTACGCCCGAACAGGAATAGAGTATCGCAGATCCCATAGAAATAGGCCTAGGGCGTGTGCATACCCGGCAGGAATGAACAAGAGTAGGGGTGCCAGCACACCCCACGGAATCCCTGGTGGCCGCCAGGTGATCCCTCAAGTATGTGGCCACGCGCGGCTCGATAAGACCACCATAAACATGATTAATCAGGGCCCATCAGTTTACCCCAAACCGGGTGCAAGTTGTCTTATTAGAATTTAATATGTGATTATCAATTTACGGGAATAGCAGGTACAAGACATGATCAGAAGTTCAGGAGTACATGAGTACTATAGATTCAGGTCACTGTATATATAATACAGGATAACAAGTACAAGATTCAAGTCACTGCATGTAATGCAGGATAACAAGTATAGTATTCCCGTAAATGAGATAATCACAAGTCAAGTATATCATGCAGGGTGTTAAGGGATAGAATGACAAGATGGTGATATTAGACAGGTAACCAGTCATGTCAAGAGATTGATATTAGTCCGGTGGCAAGTCATGTCATAACAAGGGGCATTTGCCAAGTAGTAGCATGTCTGGTGTCAGGTGATAACACCTCAGTTGTCAGGTGATACAAACAGGCGTTAAATAGTAGCATGTAGTTGACAGGTATGAAGTAATGGCATATCAAGTGTTAACATATCAGGTAAGTACATGGCATGTGATAAAGTAGTAGCTGAGCACAACCAAGCGGAGCTGAGCAAGCTGGAGGCACAGACAGCAAACAGTATTTAGCACTGGAGCGTCTGGCAAGGTTACCGGGACAACTCGGCTTAAAGTGCGTGTAGGAAATTCGGCAGCATCTTGCCTAGACGAATCTAGTGATAAAGCGCTGAACGCTGATCATGATAACCAGGCGGAGCTGAGAGACCTGACGGTCCCAATCACTTCCCTTTCGAGATAGTGAGAGACCGGAGGCTGAAGGACGGAGAGACCTGACTGTCCCAATCACTTCCCTTTCGAGATAGTGAGAGACCGGAGGCTGAATGGCCCGCACGAGTTGTTCTATCCTATTACAAGCATTCGTTACAGAGCAATACATGTCCAGTCATTGGCACTCGGCCATACACAAATACAGGGACTCAGCCTAATACATAATTCATGAAAACATGAAATAAAATACATGTCGACCCGACAAAGCGGGGAACCCAAATGGAGGCGAGAGCGAGGACACTCGCCTAAGTCTTCAGAAAATATAGTGAAATCCCCAATCTCCAGAATTCAGGAAATCAACGCGTCAAGGCGTTAGAGAGAAAGTGATAGAGAGAGGAGAAAATCAAGAGAGAAAGAGAAAGAGAAAGAGAGAGAGGAGGGGAAAGAGAGAGCTAGGGGGACGCGGGTTTGAGAGTGAGACGCGGGAGTCGCATCGCGGGAATAGCAGACACGAGATTCGCGTCGCATAGATGCCACAACGCGAGGTTCGAGACCTGCGTTCAAGTCAGGACACGAGGAGAACGCGGGCGCGAGTTTAAACTCCGCGTTGCATTGACAAAAGAACGCGAAGATCGCGTTAAAGAATTGCTTGAACGCGGGGATGAGCCGCGTCTAGCAATAGAGTGAAAGAGAGAGAGAGAGAGACGCAGGAAAGGGAGAGAGGGGGGAGACACAGGTTTAGGAAGAAATCAGGGAAGGAAAGGAAAAGAAAGGAAAAGGAAAGGAAAAGGAAAGGAAAGAAAGAAAGAAGGAAAAGAAAGAAAGAAAGAAAGGAAAGAAAAGAAGGGAAGGGGGTTGATGGCTGGTGATGGCCGGCGGTCACCGGCGGCGGCCGGAGGTGGCCGGAGGTGGCCGGAATCCGGTAGCTCACGCCCAAGCCCAAGCAACCATGGGGGTGCAAGTGTAGTACAAAATGGAAGTTTTGAGTTTTGCAAAAGGAGTTTCGGAGAGCGAAACTATAGCTCATCGGAAAGAGCACGACGAGGAGAGGAAGGTGGCGTGGTTCGTTGTGGCTAAGGTGGAGTATGTTGTGGTGGAGATGGTGGAGAAAGTGGTGGTGGAAATGGGTTACTTTGGTGTTTCATGGTGGAAAAGAGGAAGAAGAAGGTGATATGGAGTTGTTGTTGTTGTTGGAAATGGAGGAGGAGATGAAGGAGAAAGAGGAGGTGGTATTGGTGGAAGAAATGGTGGTGGAAATGGAAGGTGAAGGTGGTGGGGAAGTGTCCGACCAAGGCAAGGCCATGGCTGCCAATAGCTCTCTGTTGGCTGTTAAAGGAAGGAGGAGAGAAATAATCAAAGAGAGAGAGGGAGTGGGGTATTTATAAAGGTAAGGAAATGAATATAATAATGATGTTGCCATGGAATGCTTTGGATTTAATAGACTTGCGTCTCCTTATAAATGGCTGCGTCCCCAAGAGGTGAAATCCGCGTCTGGGCAAACAAGCTAGACGCGGAGATAAAAGCTGCGTCCAGTAAAATGCGAAAGTTGCGTTTGGTGAAAAAGACAAAAAGTCATGATGACTTGATTGGAATTGATTAGTAGTGCATTAAATGCAGATAGAAATAGAATCTCCGCATTTAAGATCAGATTCGGGACTGAGAATTCTCGCGTCTAAGGAGGGAGAGAGAAAAATAAATATAATATCTGGATAGATTCCGGTATCCGGGGAAAACACCGAAAACTCCGGAAAAGGCCGAAAATAAAGTAGTTCGGAAAGCTTCCCAAAAATTCTCAAAAATAATAAAATATTATATAAAGATTTTTGGTGAAATCGTTTTTCAGAAATTCAATCCCATTTTCAAAACAAAAATCATAAGGTCAACCGTCAATATCGGTCTACACCGGTTTGACCGGATTTTGATAAAATCAGAAAAATCTCAGAAAATGTATTAAAGAATAAAATATGATTTTAAGGAGTAAAGTGAAAGCGAAATTCAAAAATTCAATTCCGATTGTAAACTAAAAATCCGGGAATCGGTCAGCGGCACCGGTCGACACCGGTTTTGAAGATTTTCAATTTAATTCAGGAAAATTTCAGAAAATCATAAAAATCTAAAATATTGGAAAATGATGTTTAAAACTAAAATCGGTCAAATCTAAATACCAGAAAGATCAAATCGAGTAATACCCTAGGATCGGGTCCTCGGTTCAGACTAGGGCTGACTCCGAGTCCGTGAATCCGGATCCAAGACAAAACAATCATATAAATAATTCATAATACAAAACAAATACAGGAAGTAAATCGAAAAATACTATCGAAAAATCTGAATACGCAACTAAGTACGTATTCTGGGAGCGGGGTGTTACAATCCATCCACCTTACAAAAATTGCGTCCTCGCAATTTCGATAGGGGGTAAATTGAACACAAAGAGGACAAGGACGAGAATTATACCAATCAAGATATGAAGCACTATAGGTAGGGCTCTCAAGTTGACTGAGCAATGATCAGAATATAGACATCCTCTGCACTTCCGGCTGTATAAATCTTCAAACAATGCCGAATATTACTGACTTATAACATAGCTTTGCAATAGAATTCCCGCTGTACTGCATACTTAATGTCGCTCCGAGAATGAGCCAGAATACTGAAGATAAAGAAAACCCTGATAGTCCTGAGCATAAATAAAGAAGACCGATAGTTAAGAATTCCGAAGACCAGGCATCGATCACTCCGAAGACTATAGCCAATAATAGAGAATAACTGTAGAAAGACCTGAACACCGACTTCTGAAAGATAACCCGATCGTGGATCAATCCTGAGAATACCCGAACTTCAAAGAGTTGGCCGAAGAGATCAAATAATCGCTTCATTCAGAACCAGCCACTACCCCTCTGGTATATCCATATCTTAAGTTAGTATAAAGGCTTCGAAAAACCAAAACAGGGGAAAGATGGAAGTGATTAGGAATCAAAGGAAGGATGATCAAGAAAATAGATAACTCTGTACTTGTAGTTGGACTGTATAACCAGGACTCATGCATTCCAGTTGCAAATTTCTTAACCATTAATTTGCCATCTGGACGTACTGAGGAGGTGAGAGCCTAGGCTCTGATACCACCATGTAACGCCCCGATCCTGCGGGTACGGAGACGTTACTGCGACGTATATACGCAGGTCAGAAATAACCTCACGTATATACGCTAAGCATCAGTACAGGCAAGAATCAGAGTACGGAAGCAAGTGGTGCATTATACATTCCAACATATGAGTACAATTACAAAGTTATCACCAGAGGTGATCCAATATTACATGAATATTACATCACTGATATGCGCAATTGCGAGATTACAAAGAGATGTACAAGTATGAATAGTACACAGGCACTCACGAGTTTACAAAAGGAAAACTCGAGAGGCACACAGGGGGCCTGGAAGGTTAGAGCTTCGGATGGTCCGCTGGAGATCCAAGCTACCGATGCGCTTTTCAGGTCAGCAACTGGGATTCTACAAGCTCCATGCTCCGACATGTTCCAAGCTCCAGGACCTGGACATGAGAATCCAGGGGAGTCAGATAGAACTCCCCAGGCGAGTAGTGATACGAAAGCCAGATGGCGTGCAAGGATAAACACACGTGTATCGATAAAACTGAATCATAATCATGCATTGAAAACCGTGTCGTGAGCATAAGCATGTATAAGCAGGTAGATATATAACAAGTGATATCAAGCAGGAAGTACTAATGGTGTGATAAGATAAGAGAAGGTAAAGAAATGAGAAGTAAAGTAGATATGGCAACACCAGATATCTCCTAAACTAACATAAAACCGATAAAACCGAATGAAACCGATTACGAGCAAAATCGATTGTACAAGCTTAGGTCACGGCCCCATGAGATTAGTACCTTGAAGGAATAATCCAAACAAGGAAACCCTCATCTATATACCTTTATCCCCTGTTACCGTAATCCAAGCGCGTACAACCTGAGTTACAAAACGGCACAACAAATTGTATATTAGCCTCTTATTATAATTGGGGCCGTCTAAGTTGCAGGTTTCAGTATGCGTCCCATTCCACATACTTTCACTCACAACTTATAGAGCAAGTTATTTGGAAACTGATAAAGATCGATGAATCATGTTTCGGATGGGCCCCGTACATGCCCGGGACAACGGTTCAGGAGTATCCGGTGCTGAGCCGGAACGTACCGCTAGGTACCGGGACTTATTTACGCCCGAACAGGAATAGAGTATCGCAGATCCCATAGAAATAGGCCTAGGGCGTGTGCATACCCGGCAGGAATGAACAGGAGTAGGGGTGCCAGCACACCCCACGGAATCCCTGGTGGCCGCCAGGTGATCCCTCAAGTATGTGGCCACGCGCGGCTCGATAAGACCACCATAAACATGATTAATCAGGGCCCATCAGTTTCCCCCAAACTGGGTGCAAGTTGTCTTATTAGAATTTAATATGTGATTATCAATTTACGGGAATAGCAGGTACAAGACATGATCAGAAGTTCAGGAGTACATGAGTACTATAGATTCAGGTCACTGTATATATAATACAGGATAACAAGTACAAGATTCAAATCACTGCATGTAATGCAGGATAACAAGTATAGTATTCCCGTAAATGAGATAATCACAAGTCAAGTATATCATGCCGGGTGTCAAGGGATAGCATGACAAGATGGTGATATTAGACAGGTAACCAGTCATGTCAAGAGATTGATATTAGTCCGGTGGCAAGTCATGTCATAACAAGGGGCATTTGCCAAGTAGTAGCATGTCTGGTGTCAGGTGATAACACCTCAGTAGTCAGGTGATACAAACAGGCGTTAAATAGTAGCATGTAGTTGACAGGTATGAAGTAATGGCATATCAAGTGTTAACATATCAGGTAAGTACATGGCATGTGATAAAGTAGTAGCTGAGCACAACCAAGCGGAGCTGAGCAAGCTGGAGGCACAGACAGCAAACAGTATTTAGCACTGGAGCGTCTGGCAAGGTTACCGGGACAACTCGGCTTAAAGTGCGAGTAGGAAATCCGGCAGCATCTTGCCTAGACGAATCTAGTGATAAAGCGC
The DNA here is from genome assembly GCA_038442645.1 of Agave tequilana. NCBI lineage: Eukaryota > Viridiplantae > Streptophyta > Magnoliopsida > Asparagales > Asparagaceae > Agave > Agave tequilana. Next base: position 35,716 of record JAVJIF010005565.1, read on the forward strand.
TGAACGCTGATCATGATAACCAGGCGGAGCTGAGAGACCTGACGGTCCCAATCACTTCCCTTTCGAGATAGTAAGAGACCGGAGGCTGAAGGACAGAGAGACCTGACGGTCCCAATCACTTCCCTTTCGAGATAGTGAGAGACCGGAGGCTGAATGACCCGCACGAGTTGTTCTATCCTATTACAAGCATTCGTTACAGAGCAATACATGTCCAGTCATTGGCACTCGGCCATACACAAATACAGGGACTCAGCCCAATACATAATTCATGAAAACATGAAATAAAATACATGTCGACCTGACAAAGCGGGGAAACCCAAATGGAGGCGAGAGCGAGGACACTCGCCTAAGTCTTCAGAAAATATAATGAAATCCCCGATCTCCGGAATCCAGGAAATCAACGCGTCAAGGCGTTAGAGAGAAAGTGATAGAGAGAGGAGGAAATCAAGAGAGAAAGAGAAAGAGAAAGAGAGAGAGGAGGGGGAAAGAGAGAGCTAGGGGGACGCGGGTTTGAGAGTGAGACGCGGGAGTCGCATCGCGGGAATAGCAGACACGGGATTCGCGTCGCATAGATGCCACAACGCGAGGTTCGAGACCTGCGTTCAAGTCAGGACACGAGGAGAACGCGGGCGCGAGTTTAAACTCCGCGTTGCGTTGACAAAAGAACGCGAAGATCGCGTTAAAGAATTGCTTGAACGCGGGGATGAGCCGCGTCTAGCAATAGAGTGAAAGAGAGAGAGAGACGCAGGAAAGGGAGAGAGGGGGGAGACGCAGGTTTAGGAAGAAATCAGGGAAGGAAAGGAAAAGAAAGGAAAAGGAAAGGAAAAGGAAAGGAAAGAAAGAAAGAAGGAAAAGAAAGAAAGAAGGAAAGGAAAGAAAAGAAGGGAAGGGGGTTGATGGCTGGTGATGGCCGGCGGTCACCGGCGGCGGCCGGAGGTGGCCGGAGATGGCCAGAATCCGGTAGCTCAAGCCCAAGCCCAAGCAACCATGGGGGTGCAAGTGTAGTACAAAATGGAAGTTTTGAGTTTTGCAAAAGGAGTTTCGGAGAGCGAAACTATAACTCATCGGAAAGAGCACGACGAGGAGAGGAAGGTGGCGTGGTTCGTTGTGGCTAAGGTGGAGTATGTTGTGGTGGAGATGGTGGAGAAAGTGGTGGTGGAAATGGGTTACTTTGGTGTTTCATGGTGGAAAAGAGGAAGAAGAAGGTGATATGGAGTTGTTGTTGTTGTTGGAAATGGAGGAGGAGATGGAGGAGAAAGAGGAGGTGGTATTGGTGGAAGAAATGGTGGTGGAAATGGAAGGTGAAGGTTGTGGGGAAGTGGCTGGCCAAGGCAAGGCCATGGCTGCCAATAGCTCTCTGTTGGCTGCTAAAGGAAGGAGGAGAGAAATAATCAAAGAGAGAGAGGGAGTGGGGTATTTATAAAGGAAAGGAAATGAATATAATAATGATGTTGCCATGGAATGCTTTGGATTTAATAGACTTGCGTCTCCTTATAAATGGCTGCGTCCCCAAGAGGTGAAATCTGCATCTAGGCAAACAAGCTAGACGCGGAGATAAAAGCTGCGTCCAGTAAAATGCGAAAGTTGCGTTTGGTGAAAAAGACAAAAAGTCATGATGACTTGATTGGAATTGATTAGTAGTGCATTAAATGCAGATAGAAATGGAATCTCCGCATTTAAGATCAGATCCGGGACTGAGGATTCTCGCGTCTAAGGAGGGAGAGAGAAAAATAAATATAATATCTGGATAGATTCCGGTATCCGGGGAAAACACCGAAAACTCCAGAAAAGCCCGAAAATAAAGTAGTTCGGAGAGCTTCCCAAAAATTCTCAAAAATAATAAATATTATATAAAGATTTTTGGTGAAATCGTTTTTTAGAAATTCAATCCCATTTTCAAAATAAAAATCATAAGGTCAACCGTCAATATCGGTCTACACCGGGTCGGCCGGATTTTGATAAAATAAGAAAAATCCCAGAAAATGTATTAAAGAATAAAATATGATTTTAAGGAGTAAAGTGAAAGCGGAATCAGAAATTCAATTCCGATTGTAAACTAAAAATTCGGGAATCGGTCAGCGGCACTGGTCGACACCGGTTTTGAAGATTTTCAATTTAATTCAGGAAAATTTCAGAAAATCATAGAAAATCTAAAATATTGGAGAATGATGTTTAAAACTGAAATCGGTCAAATCTAAATCCCAGAAAGACCAAATCGAGTAATACCCTAGGATCGGGTCCTCGGTTCAGACTAGGGCTGACTCCGAGTCCGTGAATCCGGATCCAAGACAAAACGATCATATAAATAATTCATAATACAAAACAAATACAGGAAGTAAATCGAAAAATACTATCAAAAAATCTGAATACGCAACTAAGTACGTATTCTGGGAGCGGGGTGTTAAAGTAATGGTTCCCGAACCTATCAGTCTTGAACCCGAGTCAACCATTTCACTAAGTCACATTCTTTTATTGGACATAGGTATAGTCTATTGACCATGACTCCGTGATGATTTTCCAAGACTAGTCATGTAAAGGGAATAATTTTCATGATAGGATCTTGATGATCCTATTTATATCGGGGATTGTAATTATGTAAATAGAAAATAGATGAATAAAAGTGGGTTTCGTGAACCACCACATTATCATGATTGGGTAGAACGCTTGGCCCAATTCGACCACCACCGGATCAACCACCTTGAGGTAACATTTTTCCTTCCCTTTCTTATTTTCATGCATTTATGCATTCATTTATACATTGAGGACAATGCATGAGATAGGTGTGGGGGAGGGTTCTAGCATAACATAAGTTTTCTTTTTATTTAAAGAAAAGAAAAAAACTATTAACATTTTCTTTGCTTTTAAAAACTTTTTGAAAGAGAGACAAAATTTTGACCTATTTTTTTGTAAGAAATTAAGTTAATTTTAAAGAATAGGAGAATCATAATTAGGATCTTTACTTGATCAAAATAAGATTATTTGTTTGATTTCTAGGGTTAGGAAGAAAATTTGAAAAAGTAATTTAGTCTTGATTTTTACCGTGATGAATATGCTTACTTTTTACACTAGCACACTTAGGTTCAAAAATAAAGATTCTTATGCCTTATTATATATATATATATATATATATATATATATATATATATATATATATATATATATATATATATATATATATATATAGAATCCTCTGATTAAGCTGGGTATTTATGCCTTATAAAGCATAAGAATTCACGCCTAAATGCGGTCCGTCTTATAAATAAAAACCTTTAGTTTTATGGCCTTGTTTGCTCGAGTTCTTAAGTCCTTGGGCTATTTTCTCACCCGGTATCCTAAGACCGTTTAGTTTACGAGTCATTGACTAAAGGCTCGTGACATTGGCAGATTAGAAAGCCTAATAGAACTGAGGAATAATACCATAAAAATTATGAAAAATAAGGCATAAGAGTTAGAGTTAAAGAATCCAGAGTCAAAATTTCACTATCACAAAGATGCATATGACTTAGGGTAAAATAATAGACTAGATGAGAAATACAGTTTGACTCCTTACCTTGACTGATAACAAATTTTTGAATAGAGATTAAGTTTAGGAATGAAAATTTTAATTTTTCTATAACTTATAGATTACTTGAACTCTTACAGTAATACTACAAATATTTTATGTCTTTTTCAAAATGCTTTTCGAAAATACTAACACTTTGTTTCTCTTTCTTTATGGATTTTGTTGGTGAATCTAATGAAAACCCTCATGAGACAAAACTCGTCCTCTAGGGGTAACCTAGAGGTTTAATGGCTTGTTACACATGCTAAGTGCAACCGTGATTCCTACAAAAGTGAGTTACACTAGGTTAGCTTTGTTTTATTTTTTAATTTTTTTGCTCGAGGACAAGCAAAAGATAGGTGTGGGGTTGTGATTGGTCACTGATATTGCATATTTATCGTCACATTCCCATATTTATTATTAATAAACTCTGTTTTAATTATCTTTTTTGTCTAATTATTTGCGGGGCCTTTACTAAAGGAGAAGGAAGGGAAAACGAGACCAAAAGCTCACAAAAGTTCAGATTAAATCAAAATCAAGGATTAGGGCAATTGTCAGCTGAAGATCAGAGCAAATCAGAGAGATAACACCAAATGAAAATTGGTTAAATTCAGGTTTTGATAGATCCATTTCGGTTAGCTAAAGATTAACAATGATATAAATGAATCCAGAGCCCAATCTGAAATTCTATGAGGAGATAAAGGGTGTTTGAGAGACCAAAGGCTTGCGTACCCTGGATGTGGCCATCTGGCCATACCCAGGCCGTGGAAACACCGTAAATGTCGCATTTCTGCCGCATTACAGTTGAGATACTGGGAACGTTTGCTCTACCTATCTTAAGACACTCTCCTCCGTTACGTTTTTGCTATACATAACTGCAAATTCAGAGGCCAGAGAGAACAATTCAGCAGAGAGTATAGGTTGGACTATTTTGTAGCCTGTAACTTAGGATTTTAGTTTTTTTATGTAATTTTTATTTTATTCATGTAACTGATAGGAGAGGAGAGTTTCATGGAGGAATGAGAGTGAAGCTTGTACTGAGGGTGACGCTGGTATAAGTAAGTCTTCTTTTCTTCCATTGTTATTTGAATTGAATCAAAGTTTCCTTTTCTTCTTTATTCTTATTTTTCTTCTACTTCTATCTTCTATGTTTGTGAATCCAAATGACTCTGAAAGCCTTGAAGTTGCCTTGCCCTTGAAGTGTCGTTGATGGCTTATGGTGATGGATATCCATTTCTAGGTTAGTGTAGCTTGCTCCTTCATTTCATAGTTTAGAACCAGAGTGGGGAAAATCCCATCTGTCATGCTTCGATTGCCTTCAAACAAAGGTACATCATCGATACGGATCAAAGGTAAGCAGGCACCGAAGAGGTAAGTGTTTTATTTTACTTTTCCTTATTCTTATATCTAGGTTTAGAAAATGACTTCAAACATACCAACTCTTTACTATTTTCATTTCTTTGTATATAGCCATTTTCTATTTTCTCCACCTTCTCAATCTACCACTTTCTTCTTAACTTAATAATATCTCTTTTTCCTTTTCTTTTCAAAAACAAGAGAAGAACTTTTAACCATCTGTAGTGAACTAAAAGAAAACTTATTAAAAGCTTCCATCGCTAATCCCTCCTTGTGGATCATGACCCGCATAGCCACTTGCTATCGCGGTAACATTGAGTACCTTACACTTCTATTCTTAATTTTGAACTCTATATTTTTATGTATAGGTTTCACCTCAATCAATGGGTTTAGTGTTAACTTGATAGCGAGATGAATACTAGAGGTGTGATATTAACTTAGCATTGGACATCTCAGTTTCGATAAGAAAGCTCGAGAAAAAATCATTGTCACAGGTGTAGTATTTAACTTAACAATGAAATGGATGCTAGAGGTGTGAAATTAACATAGCATCGAACGTCTCGAAAGTCGAGAGAATCACTGTTATAGGTATAATTTTAAATTAACATGGATTTGTATTACGATATGAGCAATTTTGGTTAGAGGTGTAACTTTTTAACTTGGCCAAAAAATTTTGCGATTTGAGCAATTTTGGTGTACATGTCATTCTATTGAAAAGAATTGACAAGTTGAAATCTTACCCGTTGAGGAAATTGAGGGAAATTACTGTTAGAGGTATAATGTTAACTTAACAGTGGGATATGCCAGAAGTATAATGTTAACATGACATGTTCAATTTGTGATTATTTTGCTGGGGAAACAATTACAGATTTTTATTGTCCTACCATTCCATGGATGGGAATTGGTAAGGGATTTTAGAAGGGAAGGCGGAATCAGGTCCCCAAGAATTTTTAGCAAACCCTCAGCTATCAACGGATTTGGTATATCTTTACCAACTACCATTTGAGTTGGGCTGGCCATGCTATTCCCCTCAGCGTGATGAGTTATCAAGGGTTTTTCGTTGGGCTTAAAGGCCAACTGTTTCCTCTATCCTTTAGCTGTCGAAGACGTTAGATTATTTTGTTACTTAAAGTAACGTGATGTACCTCCTAGGTTTTCACCCCGCAGATGAGTTGGGGATTAAGGAGGTGGATATGAATTTTGCGGAGATTTTGTCCGGAGATTAACCTTCTTCATGGAGTCCTTTTTGATCCTCATTCGATCACCACATCTTGATATAAATGTGAAAATAATGGAAAGATTTTGCAAAGATGAGTCACGAACCTTCTTCAATGAGTTTGGCTTGATAAGTCATCAGATAAACTCATTCAACCAACTATGAGAGTCGATAGATCAGAATATGAATGTAGAAACAATGGAAAGGTTCTGCAAAGATGCTTCACGAACCTTCTTTAATGAGTTTGGCTTGATAAGCCATCCGATAAACTCATTCAATCAGCTCATCTGACTATTTGGATGCCTTGTCATTAGGTCGAGCTTCGGTCAATCAAACAGGAGAGAGGGGCATGCCACCATTACATATGGAAAGTCAGGCTAGATAGGCCATCCTTCTAGTTTGAAAGGAATGATCAGAAAGAAGAGTGCCTAAAACTGTTGCTTAGGCATGCTTGACTTCAAAATATGACATATTCTTCTAAGTTGAAGATGGGTGCATGTCTATATACTAGAGAAGAGTGACGAGGCTAAAAAAACTAAACATTTTGCCTTTATCTTTTCTTTGATATTTACATTATGCATCGTAATGTCACCTCTGTTTGGTCGGCTCGACGTCAATCGATCGTGACGTGATCCGTTGAACGAGGAAGCTTTTCTTTTGCGCTCTCCCAAACGTCTTAGATCTCAAACCCTTATCTATTTGATTGATCAGGGTGAAGCCTTGATCAGAGGTGTTGTGTTAACTTAATTATGAGAAGAGTGACAAAGCTAAAATCGATGTTTCTAACTTTATTTCTTGCTCCAATGTTGACATCATGCATCATAATGTTAGCAATTGATTGAGGTTTTTACCTCCACACAAAAATACAGAATTTCAGAACTTAGAATAAAAAGTGCAAGTACTCAATGCTACCGCTATAGCAAGTGGCTATGTGGGTCATGATCCACAAGGAGGGAATAGCGATGGAAGCTTTTTAGCAAGTTCATTTTTAAGTTACATTCAATAGTTAAAGATCTTCTTTTAGTTCTTTAAAAGAAAAGGAAAAATTGGTTAAAGTTAAGTTAGGAAGAAAGTGGTAGATTGAGAAGATAGAGAAAATAGAAAATGAATATATACAAAGAAATTGAAAAGAGTGATAAAAGAGTTGGGTGTTGACGGTGTTGGTGATCTAAACTAAAGAATTAAAGAAAGAAAACTAAAACCTAAAAAACTTACTTACCTCTTCGGCGCTTACTTACCTTTGACCCGTATCGATGATGTATCTTTGTTGAAGGCAAGCGGAGTATGACAAATAGGATCTTCCCCATTCCCGATTTACACTATAAAATGAAAGGGCAAACTACACTACCATAGAAATGGATATCCATCACCATAAGCCAACAACGGCACTTGCAATGGCAAGGCAACTTCGAGGCTATCGGAGTCATTTGGATTCACAAACACAGAAGAGGGAAGCAAATAAAAACAAGAATAGAAAAGAAAAAAAACTTTGGTTCGATTCAAATAACAATAAAAGAAAAGATTACTTACACTGGTGTCACCCTCAGTACAAGCTTGTTCTCATTCCTCCATGAAAATCTCCTCTCCTCTCAGTTACATAAAGAAAATAAATATTACATAAAAGAAAACTAAAAACCTAAATTACAAACTACAGAATAGCCTAAATTCTACTCTCTGCTTGGTCGTTCCCTATACGCTCTGAAAAACCTAGTATATATAAGCAAAACCCAACGGGAGAGGGTGTTAGAAAGTTAGGGGAGCAAACGCTCCCCCAACCACTTCAACCAAGCCGCAGAAACGCGACCGTGGTCATGGTGTGGCCAGGTGGCCACACCTGGTTGGTAGTAATCTCTCATTTGGTGATACACCTTTATCTCTTACTGGTTTCTCCGTTTCAGCTCTTGAATTTGACGAGACTGCCTTTGATCTTTGGCTTTAACCGATTGATTTGGGAAGATTTGTTTTAACCGGATTTCAACTTCTCTGATTTGCCTTGATCTACCCTAATTTTCTGATTTTGAATTAATTCAGAATTAAATCAGAATTATGATTGGCTTTTGGGCTCGTTTCTCTTTCCTTTCCTTTAACAATGGGCCTGCATATAAATTAGAAAATAATTAAGATTAAAAGTAGAGTTTATTATATAATAAGTATGAGAATGTGACAACGAATGTGCAATATCAGCGATCGATCACACCCCCATACCTATCTTTTGCTCGTCTTCAAGCAAAATAACAAAACTAAACCAAAAATTATTGGACCACTTTCGCAGGTCACGCGATTGCACTAAGCATGTGCAACAAGTCGTTAAACCTGTAGGTTTCCCCTAGAGGACGAGTTTTATCTCGTGAGGGTTTTCAGTGGATTGCACCCACAAAACCCATAAAGAAAGAGAAAATTTTTAGTATTTTGAAAACACATTTTGAAAGAGAAAAAATTGAAATATTATTGTAAGAATTAAGTAATCTATAAGTTATAGGAAAATAGAATTTTTCATTCCTAAACTTAGTCTCTAAAAAAGTTTGTTATCAATCAAAGTAAGGAGTCAAATTATACTTCTCATCTAGTTTATTACTTTACCTTAAGTCATTTGCACCTTCGTGACCGTGAAATTTTGACTAAGGGTTCTTTAACTTTAACTCTTATACCTTATTTATTTATTTATTTATTTTTGGTGGTAATATTTCTTAGTTCTATTAGGCTTTCTAATCTGCCCATGTAACGACCCTTTAATCGTGACTCCCAAACTAAACGGTCTTAGGGCACCGGGTGAGAAGACACCCCAAGGACATAAGGACTCGAGCAAACAAGGTCACAAAACTAAAGATTTTATATCAACCGCCTTTTGGTGTGAATACTTATGCTTTATGAGGCATAAATACCCAGCTTAATCAGAGGATTTATATATATATATATATATGTATTTTTTTCTTTTTCTTTTTTTTTGATTTTTTTAATAAGGCATAAGAATCTTTGTTTTTTAACCCTAAGTGTGTAAGTGTATAAAGCATGCATATATTATCAAGGTAAGGATCAAGACTAAATTACTTTCACAAATTTTCTTCCTAACCTTAGAAATCAAACAAATAATCTTATTTTGACCAAGTATAAGAAATCCTAATTATGATTCTCCTATTCCTTAAAATTGACTTAATTTCTTATAAAAAATATGTCAAAATATTGTTTCTATTTTCAAAAATTTTTAAAAGTAAAGAAAATGTTAATAATTTTTTTAAAATAAAAGGAAAACCTACGTTATGTTAGAACCCTCCCCCACACCTATCTCATGCATTGTCCTCAATGTATGAATTAACCAATAGATGCATGAAAAAGAAGAAAGGGAAGGATAATATTACCTTAAGGTGGTAGTTCCAGTGGTGGTCTGATTGGTCCACGAAATGCGGTCCAATCTAATTTGCGTGGAATTCGGAGGAACCCAATAGAAACCTCTTTAATATAACCTACTAAAATGATGCATATATGAATGATTTTTATTAAGAATTTTAGCCCATCTATTTTCCAAATTTTCAAACTAATTTCAGAGTCATTATTATCAACACCTCTATCCCAAAATGGAGTATGAAAAGATGGAATAATTGATCTGGAATCAGGAAAGGCCTGAACTATAATCGACTCAGGAAAATGACTAAAGTCAAGTAAAGGTTCAGGAGTCAAAATTTGTTCAGAAAGTGGGTCCAAATCAAGAAGTAGAAACTCAAGTCCACATTCATTTTCCCACAAGGGAATGTGACTTTCTAAGATTGATGATTCAAGTTCAAAAATGACAGGTATGAGAATCAAAACTGACTCTAAAATATTGCTCAAATCAGGTAGCAAAACAGGAGTCAATATTGATTCAGAAATTTGAACTGACCATAAATTTGAGACTCAAGGTCACATTCCTTATTGAGTTCAATTTCGTAAAAATGAGAGCTCGCCAATTTGTCAATAGGACTTTCAAAAGTATGAAATTGTCAAGTTCAATATGATGATCATAAAAGATTGGTAATTCAATTTCCCGATGGACAGGCACAGGCTCCAATGTGGACTCTGGAGAAGGATTGAAATCAGGTGAAAACACCAGAGTCATTATTGAATTAGGAAGTAGAATTGAATTACCAAGTTAAGGTTTAGGATCATATTCATTCTCTAGTTCAATTTTAGGAAAGGGATAACTTGCCAAAATGTCAATGTGATTTTCAAATTTTAGAGTTTGGACAGGTTCAAATGGGTGTGCTGAAATGGAATCTTGTTTTCCAAAACAACATGATTCTTTGGCTCTAATTGATTGGTTAGTGACATCAAGAATGGTCAAAGGGTGAGAATGGAGAGTTTTGACCATTATATCTATGTCATGATTATGAGTGATTTGAGCCTGAGTCATGGCTTCAAGCAGCTTTTCATAGTCGATTGGTTCATCGTTTTGTTGCGATTGGACTTGAAAAGATGAAGTTTTGTTTTAGAATTTGTGGTGAAATCGTGAGTCCATCAGATTTTGTAATTGTTGCTCGGACTCACGCATACTCATTTCCAAGATTGATGGTTTTCTATCTTGAATTGGTGAAACTAAGTATGAATCTTGGAGAAATTGTGGAATTGGGGAGGCCTGAAATTTTTGTTCGGTCTCCTGCATGGCTTCTATACTCTTTTCTAACTCAGATTTTCTTTAATGGGTTGGTCTAGAAAAGGAGTATAGGAAGCAAAATTGGAGAATGAATATTGTGAAAATTGTGAACAAGGTGGATAAGGAGGACAAGTTGGTTGAAAATTGGACTCGGGGGAGGTGAATCCCCATTGACTTTATGAAGAGTTAGAATTAATTTGGTAATTATGGTCATAAGATTGGGGGCATGGGTTGTATTGATTCGGATAAGACCAATTCGGCACACTAGGTTGGTTAAAGTTATGATATGTTGGGTTGGTAATATCCGAAAAAGAGGTCGGGATGTAACATGAATTACTATTAAAATTGAAAAAATTGTTGTTATAAGCCATATCACACAAGAAATGTCAAACACAAACAAAGAAAAACAAATAAATAAGCAAACAAATAAAAAAAAAAATCTAACCTAACGTAAGGTGGATCTTAGGCCTAGACGACTCCTAATTGGTTAGACTGTCCACGGGCGGTATATTGCCGAATCTGACCACAAGTTAATCAGCCAGGTAGGGCAAGATCGGTGGGAGGTATCCGTGCCTAAGCAACGGGCCTAATTATGCCAAACCACTAACCTTCGAGGTTTCGCCCCTCAATCCCCAACCTTAGACACCGATTTGGCAAGAGTCAAATTCAAATCAACTTCTCCCTTAGGTCAGTCTCCTATATGAGTCCGAGATGTCCCTGGGCCAACATCTACTCAGTTTTAGTTAGGCTGGTTAGTGAGTGAGGAGATGGTTTATGGGCTAAGGGAGGGTAATGACTTTTTCACCTTATCTTGTTTATAGGACAAGCCCTTAAATCAATTTAGTGCAATGTGTGCAAGCTATAGAAAAATAACATTCACAAGCAAATATCACCCAAGAATATTTTCTAAACTATATGCTATGCATACGCACCTTTTGCTCCAGCACTCTTCAACAGTAATATAAAATGTAAACGAATTAGACAGTGCCCAAATGCAAAGTCTAAACCATTTTTAGCATTTAATAAACATCATTTTACTGTTAAGGTTAAAAATATGTACAGTGAGAAAAACAAGAAAATAAATAGTTACAGAATTTTAGCTTTACAATTCAGCCAACTTGCAGAAATACAGGTTAGTAGTTCACTCAGATTGCCACTGAAATGTAGCAAATCTGAGGGCTTCTAGGCTCTGCTTTCTACAGCAGAGTCCAGGGCCACTTATATGTCTACTGCAGCAAAAATTTCCTTATTGTTAAACCTGTACACTAAGAACAAAGAAGAAAGTTAACCAAAAATGTAAATCTAAAAAGAGAATTACTTACCGTCTCTCCCCGGCAACGGCGCCAAAATTTGATTGAGGTTTTTACTTGCACACAAAAATACAAAATTTCAGAATTTAGAATAAAGAGTGTAAGTACTCAATGCTACCACTATAGCAAGTGGCTAAGCGGGTCGTGATCCACAAGGAGGGACTAGCGATGGAAGCTTTTTTAGCAAGTTATTTTTTAAGTTACATTCAATGGCTAAAGATCATCTTTTAGTTCTTTAAAAGAAAAGGAAAAATAGTTAAAGTTAAGTTTGGAAGAAAGTGGTAGATTGAGAAGGTAGAGAAAATAGAAAATGGATATATACAAAGAAATTAAAAAGAGTGATAAAAGAGTTGGATGTTGATGGTGTTAGTGATCTAAACTAAAGAATTAAAAGAAAGAAAATTAAAACCTAAAAAACTTACTTACCTCTTCGGCGCCTGCTTACCTTTGACCCGTATCGACGATGTACCTTTATTTGAAGGCGAGCGGAGTATGACAAATATGATCTTCCCCATTCCCGATTTACACTATGAAATGAAGGGGCAAGCTACACTACCATAGAAATGAATATCCATCACCATAAGCCATCAACGACACTTGCAAGGGCAAGGCAACTTCGAGGCTATTGGAGTCATTTGGATTCACAAACACAGAAGAGGGAAGCAAACAAAAACAAGAATAGAAAAGAAAAGAAAACTTCAATTCGATTCAAATAACAATAAAAGAAAAGATTACTTACACCGGTGTCACCCTCAGTACAAACTTGTTCTCATTCCTCTATGAAAATCTCCTCTCCTCTCAGTTACATAGGGCCTGTTTGGTTAAGGGTGGAAGTGAGGAAGTGAAGAAGTGAGGAAGTGATAATAGTTCCCTTTGGAACTTGGGAATTGGTTAGTAAGTTTTCTGATGTTTGGATGCTGTTGGGAAGTGTGGTTTGGAAAATGTTATGTCTTTTCCGATGTTTGGATGGTAATGTGGAAGTGAAAGTGGAAAAGTTGACTACAAAGTTGACCGCAAAATAATATTAAATTAAAAATTAATTAAGAAAAATAAAAATTAGACTGTAATTAGAATGCAAGTGAGATTTACATGAGCAAAAAATTAACTGTTTTGTATTATAACTTATTACAAATGAGATTTACATGACCACAAAATTAACTGTAGCACTCTGGAAGTGAGGAAAACGTTGTGTAAAGGAGAAAAGAGATAAGGAAAAGAACTTTTTCCATTTTCCTTTTCCGGTGTTTGGATGAACAGCGAAAATGAGAAAAGACACTTCCCACTTCCTCACTTCCATTCAATTCCTTGAATCCAAACAGCCCCATAAAGAAAATAAAAATTACATAAAAGAAAATTAAAAACCTAAGTAACAAATTACAGAATAACCTAAATTCTACTCTTTGCTTGGTAGTTCCCTGTATGCTCTGAAAAACCTAGTATTTATAGGCAAAACCCAACGGGGGAAGGCGTACGAAGATAGGGGGAGCAAACGCTCCCCCTACCACTTCAACCAAGCTGCGGAGCGGCTTTGGCCGCATTTTTGAGGCCATGGTGTGGCCAAGTGGCTACACCTGGTTGGTGGTAATCCCTCGTTTGGTGATACACCTTTATATCTTGCTGGTTTCTCCGTTTCAGCTCCTAGATTTGATGAAACTGCCTTTGATCTTTGGCTTTAACTTTTTGATTTGGGAAGATTTATTTTAACCGGTTTTCAACTTCCCTAATTATTAATGATCTGCCCTGATTTTCTGATTTTGAATTAATTCTGAATTAAATCAGAATTTTGATGGGCTTTTGGGCTCGTTTCTCTTTCCTTTCCTTTAGCAATAGGCCTGCATATAAATTGAAAAATAATTAGAATTAAAAGCAGAGTTTATTATATAATAAGTATGAGAATGTGATAATGAATGTGCAATATCAGTGACCAATCAGCAATATTCGGTCGGCTCGACATCGATCGACCGTGATGTGATTCATCAAATGAAGAAGCTTTTCTTTGGCGCTCTCCCAAACATCTTAAATCTCAAACTCTAATCCATTGATTGATCAGGGTGAAGCCTTAATTAGAGGTGTAGTATTAATTTGATCATAAGAAGAGTGACAAAGCTATAATAGAAGTTTCTAACTTTGTTCCTTGCTTCAATGTTGACATCATGCATCATAATATTAGCAATGTTCAGTCAGCTCGACATTGATCGACTGTGATGTGATCCACCGAATGAGGAAGCTTTTCTTTGGTTCTCTCTCAAACATCTTGAATCTCAAACCTTAATTCATCTGATTGACCAAGGTGGAGCTTTGACCAGAGGTGTAGTGTTAACTTGATTATGAGAAGAGTGACAAAGCTAAAACTAAAGTTTCCAACTTTGTTCCTTCAATGTTGACATCATGCACCACAATGTCAGCAATGTTCGGTCGGATCGACGTCGATCGATTGTGATGTGATTCGCTGAATGAGGAAGTTTTTCTTTGGTGCTCTCCTAAACATCTTGGATCTAAAACCCTAATCTATCAGATTGACTAAGGTAGAGCTTCGAACAAAGGTGTAGTATTAACTTAATCATGAGAAGAGTAACAAAGCTAAAACTGAAGTTTCTAACTTTGTTCCTTCAATGTTGACATCATGCACCACAATGTTAGCAATGTTCGTTAGGCTCAAAGTCGATCGACCGTGATGTGATCCATTAAATGAGGAAGCTTTTCTTTGGCACTCTCCCAAACATCTTGGATTTCAAGCCCTAATCTATCTGGTTTACCAGGTGGATCTTCAATCAGAGGTGTAGTATTAACTTGATTATAAGAAGTGTGATAAAGCTAAAACTGATGTTTCTAACTTGCTTCAATGTTGACATTTTGCATTGTAATGTCACCAATGTTCGGCCGGCTCGATGTCGATCGACCATGATATGATCTGTTGGATGAGAAAGCTTTTCTTTTACGCTCTTCTAAATATCTTCGATCTCAAACCATAATCCATCTGATTGATCAGGGTGAAGTCTTGATCAGAGGTGTTGGGTTAACTTGATCATGAGAAGTATCCCGTTAAGGATAGTATTTCTTCAGGAATTTGCCGTTGAATGGCACCATGAGTGTGTCGCCATCCAGAGTTATAAGGCGGTATGCTCCATTTGAATAGACTGACTCCACTACAAATGGTCCTTCCCATTTGGGATAAAATTTTTCTTTCGTCTTATGTGTCATAACCATGGGTCTTCTAACAGCTAAGACAAGATCGCCTTTCTTGAAAATTCATTCACTGGCTTTCTTATTGAAGGCTCTGAAAATCTGAGCTTGATAGAGCTCGATTTGCTGTTGGGCTTGTAGGCATTTGTCGCCTAAAGCTTCCAACTCTTAGCGGCGCAATCAGTGCTTATCTTCATCTGTCATCCTGGTTGTCAAGTAAACTCACAAAGATGAGATTTTGATCTCTAGTGGAAGTATAACTTCACATCCGTACATGATTGACAGAGAAAAAGAGAGTAAAAAGTAAAAGTTGAAGTTAAGAAGTTTTTCTATTTTCTCGCAATTAATCCACTGTAGTGAGAGCTAAACAGGTTAATCCGCAGGGAGAGATGCGATGTAAGCTTTTCAATACGTTCTCTCTGTGTAAAGCTTAGAAAGAAAGATGATGATTATAAAAGAGATAATTTAAATAAAAAGAGAGATCATAGCCTACTAATCATCTACCACAACCAAGTACTAGTCTATGGAAAATAAATATCATATTGATTCTATAAAGATTAACCCTAGAGTGTTGCTTCAAATTTAAGTAAGTGGCTTCATCTCATTCATTCATCTGAAGATCTATTCTTAGAATCCTCGTTTGAATTCTAGAATTTAAATAACTTTGTTTAATTTAGGAAATAAGTTATCTATAAATCTGAATTTTAAACTTGAATTCTCTTTTTTATCTTTGACTTGGGAATCAATCAACTTAATTTAAATTGATTTTCTCCTTTATCTCCGATTTAGGATATGATAATTTTTGAATTTACTTGGCTTGCTAGGCTCTTGGGCTTCTCTTTAACTTGTGATCTTCTTTTGGGCTCTTTTCTTTTTCTTTTTAATTATAGAGGCTTGCATATTATTAAACAATAAAATGATTAAATAGTAATGCTTTATAAAAAAATAAACATGAAAATGTGGCTAAAAATATGCACTTTTGATGAACAATCACACCCCCACGCCTATCTTTTACTCATCCTCGAGCAAAATAAAAAGAAAAGTCTAAACTAATCTAATCTAAACTAACTCACTTTCTTAGAAAACACGGTTGCACTTAGCACGTACAATAAGTCGTTAAACCCCTAGGTTAGCCCTAGAGGACGAGTGTTGTCTCATGAGGGTTTTCAGTGAATTATACCCACAAAATTCATAAAGAAAGAAAAATAAAGTGTTAGTATTTTCAAAAATTTATTTTGAAAAAGAAAAATAATTGAGAGATTTTTACAAAAACTAAGTAATTTATAAGTCTTAGGATCACTTAATTATTCATTCCTATACTTAGTTTTGATGCAAATATTTTTTATCAGTCCAGGTTAGGATTAAAACTATATTTCTCACTTAGTCTATTATTTTAGCCTAAATCATATGCATCATCGTGATCATGAATTTTTTGACTCGGGATTCTTCAACTTCAACTCTTATGCCTTGTATAGCCATATATATATAATCCTTTATTTTGTTTTCTTTTTCCTTTTTTTGAAAGAAGTTCAAAGTATTACCACCTCGTTGCCCTTTTAGCACTCCTTTTTTTTAATTTGTATAACTCATCTAAATTTTCTTTTGTGTAGGTATTAAGGGTTCTTGAGGCTCTCATGCCTAGCTAGTTGATTATTAGATGTGTTAATACATATTCTATATATTTTTTCTCTTTTTTTCAAACTCACTTAATTATCTTTCACGTAAATACCAAGGCTTTCTTAGGCCAAAGCACCTAGATAATCAATAATTAGGTTTGTTTATTTTTCATATATATATATATTTTTTCTAAGGCACAAGAGTCTTTGTTTTGAATCCTTAGTGTGTAAGTGTATAAAGTTTGCATATTTCATCAAGGTAATCAGGTTTTTCAATTTTTCCTCCTGAACCTAAAAATCAAACAAATAATTTTTTTCTAACCAAGCATAAGAAATCTTAATTATGATTTTCCTAATCCTTAAAATTAACCTAATTACTTACAAAAATAAATCAAAATGTTGCTTTTTTTCAAAACTTTTTTTTATTATTTTTTTATTAGTACCTACCTATGTTAGTCTGTTAGTAAAAAATATTTTTTTTTTATCATGTTCATTATGTCACATGTTAAAATGTTAGATGTTACATGTTAGACACTCCCCCACACCTATCTTATGCATTTTCCCAACTGTATGAATGAAAGTATGTATGCAAGGAATAAAGTGTAGAAAGAGGTGAAGTTATGTTACCGATACATTGGGTCAAGAAGACGTATGGTTGTGTCTGCTTTCGGTACTGATTCCAAAAATAATTTCAAATGTTGACCATTTACCTTGAGTATATTACCATTCTTAGTGTTGCATATCTCTACTGCTCCATATGAAAATATTGTCCTAACAATGAATGACCCTATCCATCGTGATTTCAACTTTACTGGAAAAAGATGAAACCTATAATTATAGAGTAATACTTTTTGTCCGGGGACAAAAGTTTTTCTCATGATAAAATTATCATGAAAAACCTTAACTCTATCCTTCGTAATCTTCGCATTTTCGTACTCCTCAAGTTCAAAAATTTGAAATTTTCCAAGCGCACCAGCCTTATCTAATTCAAAATTTAGATGCTTAATAGCCCATAAGGCTCGGTGTTCTAACTCGACAAGAAAGTGGCAAGCCTTATCAAATACTAACCTATAAAGAGACATCCCTAGAATCGTTTTAAAGGCGGTCCTATATACCCATAAGGCATCTACCAATTTGGTGGACTAGTCTTTTGGCTTTGATTCACAGTTTTCTTCAAGATAAGCTTAATTTGTCTATTCGAAACTTCTACATGCCTTAGTTTGAGAATGGTAAGGCGTGAGTAACTTATATGTTATGACATATTTCCGCATAAGAGCTTCAAAAGTTCTATTGCAGAAATATGAGCCATTATCACTAATTTTTGTACGAGGGTTTCCAAAGCGTGAAAAGATGTTTTCTTTCAAGAACTTGACAATAACTTTGTTGTCGTTTATCTTGCATGGGATAGCTTCAACATATTTGGATACGTAATCCACAGCCTCCAAGATGTATTTGTGCCCAAATGAATTAGAAAAGGATCCCATAAAGACGATGCCCCAAACGTCAAAGAGATCTACTTCTAGAATTAGGCTTAGGGGCATCATATTTCATTTCAAAATCCTACCTATCATTTAGCATCTTGTGCACGTCTTGCAAAAGTCGAATGCATCCTTAAACAAAGAGGGCCAATAGAACCCACTCTGTAGTACTTTTTCGGCAATTTTATGGGGACCAAAGTGTCCACCGCATGCAAGCTCGTGACAAAGGACTAGAACACTCTTTACTTCCTAATCGGGAATACATCCCCAAATGATTTGGTCAGAATAATATTTAAAGAGATAAGGTTCCTTGCAAATGAAATATTGGACTTGAGACAAGAACCGATATACATCTTATTTTGACCAATGAGATGGGGTTTGGTTTGTGACTAAGTAGTTGACTATGTCAGCAAATCATGGTTCCCTAAAGGTAGCTAAGAGTTGTTCATCGGGGAAGTAATCATTGATTGGCAACTCGTTGGAAGTGGCATTTGGAACACGAGAGAGGTGACTGGGGATGATGTTTTCGACACCCTTTTTATCTCGAATTTTGAGTTTAAACTCTTAAAGGAGGAGATCCAACGGATAAGTCAGGTCTTCGCGTCCTTCTTGAGCATATGGTATCAAAGTGCGGAATGGTCGGTGAATATGGTGGTTTTGGTTCCAAGTAGGTATAGACAAAATTTTTCCAATGCGAACACTACTGCCAAGAATTCATTCTCGATTGTAGTATAGTTCAATTGGGCACCATTAAGAGTCTACTTGAATAGTAGATAACATGTTGTTTGTTGTCTATGCGTTATCTTAAGACAATGCCTATGGCAAAATCAGAAGCGTCACACATGATCTCAAATGGTTTGGACCAATCCGGGGCAGAAATTATGAGCGCAGAGATAAGTTCCATTTTGAGCTTCTCCTAAGAGTTAAGACATTCATCATCAAAAATGAAGGGCACGTCCATAGCTAAAAGGATAGTTAAGGGTCTAGCAATTTTGCTAAAATTATTAATAAACCTATGATAGAAGCCAGCGTGTCCTAAAAAGGAACGGATATCTTTTACACATTTTGGTGTGGGAAGCTTGGCCATGATATCTTCGCCTTGTCCACTTCAATCCCTTTTTTCAAAATTTCATGACTTAGGATAATCCCATGTTGTACCATGAGTGGCACTTTTTCCAATTCAAAGTCAAATTCTTGTTCGTGTATCGTTTGAGAACAAGTTCTAAAATGTGAAGACATTGGTCGAATGAGTCTCCATAAATAGAGAAATTATCCGTAAAGATCTCTAATAATCTTTCAATCATGTCGAAAAATAGGCTTAACATACAACGCTGGAATGTCGCGGCGGCATTGCATAGACCGAAAGGTATTCGGCGAATGGACAAGTAAACGTTATTTTTTGGAGCTATGGGGATTTGATTGTACCCCGAGTAACCGTCCAACAAATAGTAATACTTGTGCCCAGCTAATCATTCAAGCATTTGATCGATAAATGGAAGAGAAAAATGGTCTTTGAGAGTGGTAGCATTTAATTTTCGATAGTCCATGCAAACTCGAACCTTTGTAGGGAGTCGCATTTGTACCAACTCTTGGTTTTTATTCTCTACCACTGTAAAATCAGGTTTCTTAGGGACCACATGGATTGGGCTGACCCATTGACTATCAGAAATGGGATAAATTATCCCATTATCTAAAAGTTTTACTATTTCAGCTTGAACAGCCTCTTGCATAATCGAGTTTAACCTACATTGTGGGTCCCTCTTTGGTTTTACCTCTTTATTTAGATAGATTTGGTGTTGAACTATAGCTGACTCAATCCCTTTATGTCGGTCATCATCTAACCAATAGCTTTCCGATATTTCCTAAAGATTGTCATAAGGTCCTCTTCTTGCCCACCAGTCAAGTTGATGCAACAATGACTGGGGGAGTCTGTTGTTCACCTAGGTAGGCATACTTGAGATGTTTGGGTAAAGCTTTTAGCTCTAAGAAAGGAGATGGCTCGAAAGATGGAGGAGTCAAGCTTGTTGGCTCCGGATCTAATGAACTTGGGCTCGATGCCCACTCAATAGTAGAATTGACTAACTCATCAAGTTTGAAATCCTCAGATTTCAACTTAGTGTCACACTTAGCTTCTACTTTTATCTCCTCACTATGCTCACTTGTCAAGTCCTCAATAAGGTTTACGTCAAAAGGTGCATCGTCCATATCGTAGGGGTATTTTTCTAAGATGAAAACATTGACTTTCTTAGTCATGTCTCCAAAAGTCAATCTCATGGATCCATTTCTACAATTATAATTGTATTTGCAGTTGCTAGGAACGAGCGTCTTAAGATGATGGGATTTTGGGACTTAGGATTAGAGAATGGTTCGGTCTCTAAGACAAAGAAATCTACTGGATAGATAAATTCTCCTATTTGGATAAGCACACCCGTTATTTCTCCTTTAGGGACTTTGACTGACCAGTCACCTAACTGGATTGTGACTTGAGTCGGGCTAAGTTTGCCTAACCCAAATTGTTGGTATACTAAGAAAGAGAGCAAATTGATACTCGCTTCCAAATCAAGAAGTGCTTGATTAATTTCCGTCTGACCTATTATGCAAGAGATGGTGGGACAACCAGAATCCTTGTACTTGATCGGGATTTGGTTGGACAGTAGCTCACTAATGTTAGTGGCTAGAAAAATCTTTTTAGGCACATTGGTCTTTCTTTTCTTGGTGCACATGTCCTTAAGGAATTTAGCATAACTAGGGACTTATTGGATTGCATCAAGAAGTGATACGTTAATCTTCATTTGATTAAAGATCTCAAGTATTTTGTCTATTTGTGCATTATTATTACTCCTAAGCCTATTAGAAAATGGGGTTGTAGACTTATGCACTTGTTCGGCTGACTTATCTTCAAAAGTGGGTAGAGTGAAACTAGAAGGAGTGGATGTTTGAGTTGGGTACAGTGGCATTGACACGTGATTATCGACTTGTTTCCTAACCGCAATGTATGAACCAAATTACATTGGTTTATTGTATCCTCTTGAGCCACATGAGCTTGACTAGAGTTTTTAGGGTTTGTTACTGGTTGACTGGGCAAAGTCTCTTTAGGCCTTTCACTTTTGAAACTGGTTAACTGACTCATTTGACCTTTTAATCTAGATATGACTTGTCTCGTATTCTGCATAAAAGATGCCAAAATTTTCTCAAAATTAGTCTTATCAGTAGTGAAATTTTAGAAGGAAGGTTATGGAGCTTGATTGGGAAAATTAGGTTGATAATGAGGTGGTTCGAAATTTTTAGAGAATTTGGGCCTATGATAATCGTTGGTGTTTTGGGCCCATGAGAAATTTAGGTGATTTCTCCAATCGGGTTGTATATTCGTGAATATGGATTGTTGGTGGGCCTTGAGAATACTGCATTCATATATTCAAGCAATATTTGATGAGCCATGAACACGGGACACTCTTCAAATACATGGTTCATAACTTGACAGTAAGTATAGCCCGCAGGTAGTGTTAGGCTGCCTTGGTTCACAGAAACATGACCCCTAAGTTCTATGGTTTCTAACCTTCACATAATGTTAGCTAATTTAGCCTTAGTTGCTATAGAGTCCTCTATCAAGTGGTGAGCTCTTTTGAAAGAGATTGAGTTGGAATTCCTAGACTCTTCGGGGGTAGGTTCCCTTTGGAGGATTTTTTTCGCTAGGTCTTCATATATTTTCCATCCTTCATGTTCATCTATTTTTAAGAATCTCCCTTGACTCATGGCTTTTAGGAGAGTTCTGTTTTAATAATCTAGACCATCATAGAGGATTTAGCATAGCCACCACTTCTCTATGCCATGATGAGGGCATTAGACAAGAAGGTTTTTGAAACATTCAAAATATTTTCAAAACAGTTTGTTAGGTTCTTATTTGCACTGCATTATGTTTTTCCTCATAAGAGCGGTCTTATAGATAGAGTAAAACTTCTTTAAGAAGGCTTTGATGAAAGTGTCCCACAATGTGATAGAACTTTCTGCTAAGCTGTATAGCCATTTCTTGGCTAGGTCCTTGAAGGCGAATGGTACAAAACGTAACCTTGTTGCATCATCTCCTAACTGTGGTATCCTCATCATGAGGGATACCTCTTCAAATTCTCTTACGAAGAAGTATGCATTCTTAGACTCTAGACCATGGTATTTAGGGAGAGTGTTAATGAATTGTGGCATTATCTCAAAGCTTTTGCTTTCATCTTCGGGAAGCTGAATGCAAGACGGAAGAGATGTCCTAATAGGATAGAACTATCCTCTAGAAATATCGGTTGTGTCATGATTTGGTTAGGTTGAGGTGGTGACTTAGTCCTAATTAATCTAGATATAATTGGGTCTATCGACCATACTTGCATGCACAATCAATTCAAACTATTTCACCAATCAAAAAGATAATAAAAATCAATCAATCCTATTCTAAGATAAGCTTAGACCTAGACGACTCCTAACTTTAGATTATCTATAAGAGGTATATTGCAGACCTTAACCACAAGTTAATCGGCTAGGTAGGTGGCAAGATTGGTGGGAGGTATCAGTCAAGATGGGCCTAATTAAGCCAAACCACCAACCTTCGAGGTTTCGCCCCTCAATCCCCTGCCTAGTCACCGATTTGGCAAGAGTTATGTTCTAATACAACTTCCTCCTTTAGTCAATCTCCTAGTAAGTTCGATTAATCCTAGGGCTAACATCTAGTTAATTCTAAATTAAAGTTAGGTTAAGAGTGCAAGGGAAGTGGTTTGTGGGCTAAGGAAGGGTAATGACGTCTCCACCTTATGTTGTTTATGGGTTTTGCACTTAAGATGTATTAGTGCACGTGTACAAACAAATAGAAAAGAATTCACTCAAAAGCAGTAAATCAGCCACGGGTGCTTCCTTGTTTATATGCAATGCGACCTGGCCTCCAACACTCTTCAATAAAAATTAAAGAATTTAAATATACACATACCTATGATGCAAGAGTCTAAATAATTTTTTAAGTTAATCAACAAATAAATTACTGTTAAATTATTAGAAATATGTATGGTTATCAAACAGAAAAAATATCAATTGCAGTGAACAACTTAAGAAATTTAAAGCAGCCCTGCAGAAAACAGATCAGTAGTCAACTCAAACTGGGTGCGTTTGCGCGGCTTTTGCCGCATTTGCACGACCTTGTTGAGGGTTTAGGGGCTCTACTTTGTATGCAGAGTCCTACAACCACTTATATGCCCTTTTCTGTAATTTATTTTCTTGTTCTCCAAACTTGCACACAAAAATAGAAAAATTATGGTTTAGTTAACAAAGAAAACTGTACTGTTCCCTCCCCGGCAACGGTGCCAAAATTTTGATTGACGGAGAAAAAGAGAGTAAAAAGTAAAAGTTAAGGTTAAGAGGTTTCTCTATTTTCTCGCAATTAATCCGCTGTAGCAAGAGCTAAACGGGTCGATCCGTAGGGAGAGATGCGATGTAACCTTTTCGATACGTTCTCTCTGTGTAAAGCTTGGAAAGAAAGATGATGGTTATAAAAAAGTTGATTTAAATAGAAAGAGAGATCATAGCCCACTAATCGTCTACCATAACCAAGCACTAGTGTACAAAAAATAAATATCATATTGATTCTATAAAGATTAACCCTAGAGTGTTGCTTAAAATTCAAGTAAGAAGAATAAGATAGAAAGTAAACTCTAACTAAAGAACACTAAATAAAATTAAACATTAGTTTATCAAAGTCTCAAAATATAGTATAAGAATAGTTGTTTTAGACGTAACATTAAGTTATCAAAGTATCTAAGCATAAATCAAGAATAACTATTAAATAGTATACCCTAAAGCAAGTTTAACTTAATTCATCACTAATCTTCAAGAATCATTAACTTATCCCTAGGGTTTCAAATAGGCATAGAGTTCAATCAATTTATCTTATAGAATTAGGCTTTAGTTGGTGGAGAGATTAGCAAGCTACAAGAGAATTTGTTACTCATATTCATGGTGAAACTAAGAATAGTATTTAAAGGTTGTATAAAAAAAGTAAACTAGAATTGAAGAAAACAATTAAAGAACAAAAAGAGATGAAAGAAAAGAAAAACTTTTATTGAATTTATCATTGATCCAGTGCAAAAGCCTTCTTCTCTTTACAAGTCTTCTTCAAAGTAAAAAACTAGAAAATACAATGGAAATTCGGAAAGAAAAGATGATAAAAAAAATCCTAAACTTGATTCTCTGAGATGCCTCTCCTTCTGCAGGGGTATTTATAGGGGATTCCAGTAGTAGAGTCCCTATAGAACACTCCCCCCCCTCCCAAACCTCCACGCAAGCGGCTATAGGATAGCCGCGTTTTTGCTGCAATAAAGGAGAAAACACGACAATAGTAGGGGGTCTGGGCACGCATTTTGGCGTGTGGATTCATCTCGTCCATTCATCTGAAAATTTATCCTTAGAATCCTCATTTAAATTCTGGAAATTTATAATAACCTTGTTTTCTAGATAACTTAGAAAACAAGTTATCTATAAATCTGAATTTTAAACTTGAATTCTCTCCTTTATCTTTGACTTGGGATCAAGCAACTTAATTTAAATTGACTTTCTCTTTTATCTCTGATTTAGGATAGGATAATTCTAAATTAACTTGGGCTTGATGGGCTTTTCGGCTTCTCTTTAACTTGTAGGCTTCTTTTGGGCTCCTTTCTTTTCTCTTTTTAATTATAGAGGCCTGCACATTACTAAACAATAAAATGATTAAATAGTAATGCTTTATAAAAATAAACATGAAAAATATGACTAAAAATAAGCGCTTTTGATGAACAATCAGTACATGAAGGAAAATGGCATAGCCTTTGTCAGGGTTCTCACCGTTGTGCGGAAGGCCCAGAGGCATTCAGCTAATTTGTCATCCCAGTCGCGTTGGCTTTTTGAGACAAACTTCTTGAGAAGCTTTTCAATAGTCTTGTTAAAGGCTTCTGCAAGACCATTGGCAGCTAGATAGTATGCTGTTGAAGATACACTTTGGATCCTTAACTTGTTACAGAATCTCTGAAATGCTTGGCTGATGAATTGGGGTCCATTATCGTGGACAATTCATCGGGGTACGCCAAAGCGATAGAGTACGTGATGCTTGATGAATTTGATCACGTCTGATGTCTTTACTTCCTTCAGGGGAACAACTTCCGCCTACTTAGAGAAGTAGTCAGTTATGGCCAAGATGAAGCGATGTCCTTTGGATGTTGGAGGGCTGATGGGTCTGATAACTTCCATTCCCCATATCTCAAATGGCCATGAAGAGGACGTTGGATGAAGATGTCCTGGTGTTTGATTGACGAAGTCACCATGGATCTGACAGGCATGGCATCGCTTAGCATAGGCGATGGTGTCAGGGATTATCTTCGGCCAATAGTAGCCAAGTCTTCGAAGTCGGTCTTCGAGCTTAGGTCTGGGTTGGTGAGCTCCTTACATACCACCGTGAGCTTTCCTAAGTACATCCTGTGCCTCTTTGTATGAAACGCAGCGGAGTAAGATTCTATCATATGATCGGCGATATAATGTCTGCATAATTGCACTGTAGTAGAATTGAGGAGCCTTTCTTCTAATGGTGGTTACCTCCTTGGGTCGTCGGGTAAGATGCCATACAAGATGAGGTCAATGTAAGGGAATCGTCAATGGCAAAGTTTGAGACTTGTAGAAGTCTCTAGAACCTCTTTAACTTGAAGGTCACCTCTTGGAGTTTTACTGTCTTCAAGGGCAAATTTCGGGCAGTACAAATCGTGGTTGGTTGTAAACGAGTACTTTCTCCGTGGCTATGGCTGGAAGGGCCAACAAAGTAGCGAGAGATGCCAATGCATCTGAATACGAATTTTGCTGACATAGTACATGATCAAGGTAGAAGCTTTTAAACTTCTCTGTCATGTCAATGGTTGTGTTGTGATAGGGCATCAAGTCTTCATGTCGGTCTTCATACGCCCTGCGAACCTGGTTGATGATGAGCTTTGAATCATCGTATGCTTTGAGATTTTTGACTCTAATCTCCTCATCAAGTTGAATCCCGATCAAGAGAGCGTTGCATTGCATAACGTTGTTATAACACGGCACGGTTAATGAGAATGCATGAGGGATCACGTAATTATGTTGGGAAATGAGTACCACCCCCACACCTGCGATGACATTTCCCTCAGAGCCTATTCTTGATGCTCCGTCAAAGAATAATTGCCACACTTGTTCTTCTGGGGAGACGTGGGTCGTATTAACTTCTGTAATCTTATATGGGAGATCGTCATAAAGTTTTGAACTTCCTGGAACTGGATGATTGGCCAGGAAATCTACCACAACGTGATCTTTGATCGCTTTTTGTGGCATGAATTGCATCTCATATTGCGAGAGCAATATGGCCCATTTTGCTAATCTGCAATTCAGTGAAGATGGTCTTGTCATGAGTAATCTCGCAAGGGATTAACTCTGAAAATGACATGAACACGTTGCCCCAAAGGTAGTGTCGCATCTTCTGGATGGCGAAGACTAAGGCTAAGCATTCCTTCTCGATCGGTTTGTAACGATGCTCTGCCCTAATCATTGTTCTACTCAAGTAGTAGATTACCTTTTCATGATTTTGATCATTGTTCTATGCTAGCAAAACTCTCAAGGAATGATTCATAGCTCGAACATATAACATTAGAGGTTTTCTTGATACTGGAGCTATCAGAACGGGTGGGAGTGTGAGATACTCCATGATTTCTTCAAACTCTTATTGGCAAGCACTGTTCTAAATGACTGAGACTCCCTTCTTTTATAGTTTGGTGAAGGGTTGGCAGCGTCCTGAAAGATTCGATATAAATCTCCAGATATAAACCAATCATCCATGTTAGCCTCTGAGTTCCTTAAGATTTCTCAGAGGTTGCATCTCTTGGATGGCGCGGATTTCCCTAGATCTAGGTGAATTCCTTTGGATGTAACAACAAATCCAAGAAATTTTCCACTGGCTACCCCTAGGAAGGACTTGGTTGGGTTCATCTTCAACTGGTGAGCCCACATGATGTTTAATAGTCTTTTCTGATCCACGAGATGATCTTCTTTGTTGTGGCTTTTCACAGTGATATTGTCGACTTAACATTCTACGTTCTTGTATATACATATATGCTCATGGAAGAATGCATTCACGGGGCGTTGATAAGTCGCACCAGTGTTCTTCAAGCCAAAGGACATTATTGTATTGTAGTATACTCCTAATGGCGTTCTGAAAGATGTGTGCCTTTCATCTTTAAGGTATATCTTAATTTGACTATACCCTGAGAAGCCATCCATAAAGGACATTCTTTCAAACCCGTACGTGTTGTCAATCATGACATTTGCAATTGGAAGAGGAAACTCATCTTTAGAACAAGCGGCATTTAGATCTTGAAAGTCAATGCAAATCCGGTCTTTCCATTCTTTTTAGGGACGAGAACTATGTTGGCCACCCAATTAAGATGTTGCTTTTCCCTAACGAAATCGGAGTCGATGAGCTTCTTGACTTCTGATTTTGATTGCTTCCATAATCTCGAGGCGGAATCGTCATTGTTGCTGCTTGACTGGCTTGGCGTCTGGGTTGATGTTGAGGCAATGCATAACATTCTGGGGATCGAGCCCAGGCATGTCCTCATAATTTCAAGCGAAGACATCTTTATACTCTCGTATGAGATGTATTAAGTCTTCTTTCTCAGAAGGTGGCAAGCTCTCGCTTATGAAAATAGGCTTGGGATTGGCCTCATCTCTAATATTTATCTGAGTCACTTTATCCTCTGTGGGTGATTCGCGTTGTTCAAAGTGTATATTCCAAAGAGTATTTAAGTGTTTAATCCATATATCAGAGTCTGACCAGATCAATTCTTCAGATTCAATAATATTTTCTCTGTCATCTTCTGAATGGCAGCTGATACCATGTTAACTGAGAGACTTTTGAAGATAACACCGACCCTGACATTTGAGTCCCACAATGATGTTGCTGATGAGCTATCATGATAGACTTCTTCTTCAAATTTGGAATCTGACGAGATTGGCATAGATACATTATCAAATTCTCTTTGGGTCTTGTGATAATAGTCGGGATCTTTGCCATTCCGTACAAATGAACGGAGTAATGCTCTCTTTACTTTGCTGAAATTACTTTGGTAAGATCATACCCCATTCTTTCCATCATGTGACGTGACTTTTGTCTATAATAGAAGAATTGTGGATACTCGACCCATCCTCTGAGCTTTCACAAGCTATGGGCTCAGACTCGATTCTTCTAAATAGAATTGGCTTTTGACCCTTTCGCTTGGCTGGTACTTCAAAGAGAGCTTTACGTGTATTGCCGATCTTTTCGTGTACCATAAGGGATGAATTTATTGATACATACAATGATGTCAAGACATCTATTGCCAACCAAGGGTCGCTGTATACGTCAGTTTTAGTGTCTGACGGTACAGAATTAGAAGAAAATGCAAAAAAGTAAGCCAAACTTAGATTTTCATTGATCAACCACTCGCCTTCAACATTAGTGGTGGTATTGAAATTGAGCTTATCAATGCTCATTACAAGATAATTTATTTCTCATAGACACTCTTCTTCTTCTGGCTCTGTATCAGCCTTGCTGCCAGAATCAGGCTCTTCTGGGTGCGGATTCTCATCAGCCACGAGAGAATCTTGATAGAGGGAATCGGTGAAGTAATTCTTGACCCCCTTAAACGGATGCCTTTCAGCAATCAACATTCTCACTTTTCCCTTTTCATTAACGTATTTCATCACTTGATGAAGAGTGGATCAGACGATGAAGTTGTTGTGAATCCAAGGTCATCCCAGCAGCAAGCTGTACGAGGTGTCAGTGTCAATGACATAACATGTCACCTCGAATCTCTGGTCTCTAGTTTGACATCTGAGTTTAATTTTCTCCATCACGCGCGTACCATTGGCGTTGAAGCCATAAATGGTTGTCTAAGTGGCACTTAATCGGTGAGCGGGCATCCCTAAATGTTGCATAACCCTGTGGGGCATATTGCTTAACTCGGATTTCAGATCAACCTGAATACGGCTTACTTCAGATGATCTGATATGCCCTGTGTACTACAAGGGTCTATCATGTTTTCCTTTCACCTGCATGTCTTCTGGGGTGAAGGTGATGTAGGAAAACTTCTTCGAGGTGTGGTGACAATGTCTGCCTTCTTCTTTCTGCACGTAGCAGGAATCTGGGTTATAAAAATCTTTGCATCTGCTACTGTTTCTCTTAAGGCAACCCTTGTAGACTTGAAAAGCCTTAGAAGTTCATAAAGAGTGATTCAAGTAGGGATGTTCGCTAGCTGAGCCAAAACATCAAAACAGAAGGGAGTTGATGGTCCTACACAGCCTTTCTGGAGAGCTTTAACATAGCAAAGCTCCTTCTGTTTTTCCACGGACGGTTTCGTGGACTGCTTGATTATCTCCTCAGCTGGCTAGGAAAAGTTTACCATCAGCTCACCGTACTATTTTAAGTATTGCTTGTCAGATCGAGTCTTCGATGTGGGAGGTACACTAGTGTCAGCAGCAAAGGCGGACTCTTCTTCTCCTGAATTGGTAAGGGACGCGATATCTTCCTCAATTTTTCTTATAGAGATGCTCACTACATTATTAGAAGGTCCTCTAGCCTTGTCTTTGCACTTCCTTTTTGTGACAATCGTTCACTATTGGCTTTTGACAATGTCAGGATGGGCCCACATTGTCTATCCTCGAGGAGTGGGAATAGGAACAAGACCTTTCTCCTTCTGGTTATGAGGATCAGTATTGATCACTCTTAGTTCCCCTCTCAGGATGGGAACCACTTCGACTGGCGCTGGTGGGAGATCTCGGCTGAATTAAAGAGGTGATGTAGCTGTCACGTTGGCAGTCACCTTCTTTTGCTCTGAGGAGCTTAAGTACCTCTGTATCAATCAGAGCCTAAAGAACATCCTTGAAGATGTAGCAATTCTTGGTAGGGTGTCTCAGCATCCTATGATATAAACAGCAGCTAGGATCATCTATCTTCCCCGCCTCTTCAAGACGTCTGGCCTCTGGCAATTTGAGCTTGTTACTCTTTTGGAGTAACTTGAACAGAGAGACCACGTGCTCATCCTCGAAGAAGTATAGTTCATAGACACGTGCTTGGTCGAAAGCCCCACCCCTTCTGACTGACTGGGGCCTCAAAGGTGACTTGACCTCCGTTGCCAGAGTATCTCTTCTCTTTGGTTGAGAAGAAGACTCTAGAATGCGTCGCATCAGTTTATCAGCTCTTAGTTTGTTGTCTTTTTCTTCAGCCTTGACCCTGGCGATGATTTCCTCCGCCTGTTCGCCTTATAGCACCAACTGCTTCCAAGTGCGGCATTCTGCTACTCCTATCTGGGCGAGAAGTGCGGTTTGCAAGTTATGGTGGCATGTTTCTACTAGCGTGGATTGGGACATGCCACATGGACAACGGAGCGCCATACTCTGAAATCTCTCCACAAAGGCTTTGATAGACTCTCCTTTCTTTTACTTCATGGTAAGGAGAGTCGGCATTGCTACCTCCGTGTAATTTTTGAAAAAGCGGGCTAAAAAGAGCTTTTCCAAGTCAGCCCAAGTCTTGATGGAACCAGCAGGCAACTTCATAAACTATTCAAGGGTGATCCCCTTGAGGGTGCCAATGAACAAACGACCCATGATGGCATCGTTCGATACTACATTCTGAGTTTGAGATTTGAAGTAGTATATGTGCTGGTTCGGTGATCCTTTACCATTGAAAGTATAAAGGGTCGGTACCTTGAACTTGGGAGGGTAGGGTATTGCGTCCCATTCTGCTAGGTGGGCTGAATTATCCCCACATCTTGAAGGCCACCTCAGTTTGCAAGGGCTTCGAGGCGTTGCTCCAATTCACTCATCCTCTAGGAATGACGAGATCCGTTTTCTGAGTTATCTTCCTCTTTAAATGAAGATTTTGGGGCTCAGAGTAAGAATACTCTTCACTCTCAGTGTTTGCAGAAGATGAGCTTTCCCATTCCTTCCTTTTGCCTTTAAATTTGTTGGAAGGAGTTTTGCCCTTTGATTTCTTCTTCTTCTTAAGCAGTTTTGAGAGCATCTGCTTAAGGGTGTCGATAGATTCTTACTGAGCTCGAATCATATCAAATTATTCCCTTTGAACTCGAGCCTGCTCCTCAAATTGCTTGGCCACTTCTTCAGGATTCCCCGCCATGTAAGCAAAGGCTGCTGTCTTTGAACTGGAATTTGAAGACTGGGATTCGACGATGGCGGAGTGCTCATCGTTCACCTCAATTCCCCTGATAACAAACTGTAGTCAACTGGGGAAATCGTTCCCGTACGTGTCCGAGTGTATCGGTAGACCCCTTCAGGCTTGACAAGAATAACCTTCAAGCCTGAAGATCAATCAACATCCGACTCCTCTAAACTGAAAGCCAGTTGCCTTCCTTTGGACCTGCTTGGTATGAAACTTGGCCCTATCATGTCTGCAGTTACCTCCAGGTATTCGATGTTAGAGAATGACTTCCTCCTCCAGGATTGTCGTCTCTTGGTTGAGTCTGAATCCGTTGACAACCAGCTAAAAATTGAGGGCTTGATTGTCTGAAAGCCACAGTGGCAATCAGAAATTACTGCTGAGATGAGCCGCTTGCAGTGGCATCGAGAAGTGATTTGGTAGACACTCCTCTTTCTTATCAAGTAGTCCCTCAGATCCATTGCAGGGGCGTCTGAAGAACTAGCCTCAAACCCAAAGGGGTGAGGGCTTTTTGGCTCTATATTTCTTAGAGACATGTCAGTCTGAACGCGGACCTTTTATTTCTTTGTTGAAACACGAACCTCATGTGGTGTTGAAACACAGACTTCAAACATTGGCTGAGTTTGCCTTAGAATGCGTACCTCGCATTTAGTATTAGAAACGCGGGAGTCGTGTTCTGGTACAGGTAGAACACGGGTCTCGTGTTTTGGAGCAGGCAGAATGCGGGTCTCGCATTTGGGAGGAAGAATGCGAACCTCACATTTGGACGCTTAAACGTGCATTTGAGGGAACACGGGTCTCACATTCTGGAATAAAAATGCGAACCTCGCGTCGCTTCAGATAAACGCGAGTCTGAACCTCGCGTTCTGTATTTGCAGAACAGATTGCGTTTGCAGAGTTTTTGATCTGTTGTCGATGAGCGCGATGCCTTCGTCGATGTTCAACATTTCGGTTGAGTCGCAAGGATTGTTGGGAACCCTCATCAACCTGCAATTGCAAAGTTTGGATGCATTAGCCCTGAGGAGAGTGATGGCAAAATGTTTCCTTGATGTCTAAATTGAATGATTTATGTGAAGGAAACACTAGTTTGAAAAATAAAATTGTTTTGGTGGAAAAACAAAAGGAAATTATTTTTCAAGAAAATTCTACTTTAAAAAGAAAAATTTGTGAAAAAGAAAATGTTTCTCAAAAGAAGGAGAAAAATGATTCTATATCTCATCATGCTTTACATGCCACCACAAATGAGATAAATGTTTTGAAAAATAAGATAAATAATTTGAGCTCTACCTTGAGCTCTTGTGCATTTAACCACACTAGATTGGAGTCCTTGTTTTCAAAGAAACAAGCTCCACATGTTCATTCACATCATCATCATGCATATGCACACTTTGCACGTCATGACCACACACACACTCATATGCATCCTAAGGTGTACAAGTGTACACATTGTGACCGCAAAGGCCATTTAGCAAAGTTTTGTTATGATAGGATACATCATTTAAATTTTGCTAATCATAAGAATGTTTGGGTTCCATTAAATGCTAACCCCCGTGGACCAAAAGAAAATGGGTGCCAAAGTCCCCACCTTTTGTATTTGATGTAGGTGAAGGCTCTCAATTTTGTGGAGAAAAACCTCTTGTAAGGGTAGGAAAAACTGGCTCAAAATCCACTAAAAAATCTTGTCTAAAGTAGGAGAAGTATTTATGTTTAAGCTCTACCTTGAGCTCAAGTATTTGAGATGTATATGCATGTTTTCCTTACTTTATTATTAAAGTAGGAGAAGTATTTATGTTTATGCATATATATTTTGTTTTGCAAATAGGAGAAAAAGAATTTGATTTGTTTTATGCTTGTTAGCATGTTTATCTCCATACATTTGCATACATATTTATGTGCTTTCATTGCATATTTATTTGTTTATTGTTTATGCATGAGTTAAGGGGGAGCTTCTCTGAAGCATTACTTTAATCCATGCATATATAACTTCATGAGTTTTGTCATCATCAAAAAGGGGGAGATTGTTGGCCCGAAGGCTCATCACTCTAGTTTTGATGATGATCAACTCATGTAGTTATGTTTTCTAATGATCTTGTATTTAATTAGTGACAAATTCATGATCAAGATCTTAGTAGGTGTTGAGCTTCAACAAAGGATTTAAAGTCAAAGTTTTGGAGCTTTCACGGTTTGATCCATAGAGCTAGTGATCAAGTTATGGATCGTGTTTGGACCAAGTCAAGAATATGAGAAGGCTTCAAGTGAAGACTTCAAGAAGATGAAGACTTGTGTCTAGGTTTATTTTTATAAGATTTTGTTTTTAGATAAAATGTAAAGGATAGAATAGTTAGTGGATTGCTCAAGTATCATATACACACACACTCTTGTT
Source organism: Agave tequilana (assembly GCA_038442645.1). Lineage (NCBI taxonomy): Eukaryota > Viridiplantae > Streptophyta > Magnoliopsida > Asparagales > Asparagaceae > Agave > Agave tequilana. Next base: position 69,639 of record JAVJIF010005565.1, read on the forward strand.
TTAGATGTCTTTTCATAAAAGAATTTTCAGTTTAGAAAAGACTTTTCATTTTGGTTTTTGGTATTCTAGTTTATATGTTTTAACCAAAACCATATTTAGAGCTTAAAGTCAAAAACATAGATATTTCACCATGTTTGTGTAGTGGATCATATCCATACACCATATGCTTTAAAAGTGTTTAGAATATCTTGTTTGTATTTAGTGAGTTTTGAAAAAACAAAGTTTGGAAAACAAGTTTTGGAAAAATACAGTTTTCTTTTTTAAAATTTTCCAAGTTACAAAAATAGTCCAAATCATTTGTAACATGCCTTGATTTTGTGCAAGCATGTTTGTTTATCAAGTATATTGGTAAAACTATTTTTGTAGATTTTTCAGTATTTTATGGGATTTTATTTTAGCCAAAAAGACCAAGTTTTAAATCCCTTTACTGTGCTGCCTGGCTTCAGCCGGTCGACCGAGCGGTCGACCGACGTGCACAGACGTGCACGCCAGTTCTGGCAGGAGGGCCGGTCGACCGACCCGGTCGACCGTCCAGAGAGCTCTGCTCTCTGGAAAGGCCCCAGTCGACCGGGCGGTCGACCGGACAGAGAGACTTGCTCTCTGTATCCTGGCCTCGGTCGACCGATCGGTCGACCGATGGCTCAACGGTCTGGAATATGACCGTTGGCCGGTCGACCGGGCGGTCGACCGACAGCTCTGTCAGACCCCAACGGCTAGTTTTTCTAGCTCTATAAATTGGGGCATTTGGGGGCTGTTTTCACTAAGATTTGAAGTGAATTTTTACAACAGTTTTTCTCACTCTTTCAAGATGTTTTCTCCACTTATTTGAGAGCCAATATTTCCAATCAAAAGGAGAGTTTATCAAGAGTGTTTTAAAAGTGATTTTTTTTCTTGAGTTTTTCCTCCACCACTCTTATCCTTGTTTTTCTCACAAACACTTGAGCAACCCATTGACATATTCATTCTATAGGAGTTTTTTTGTGAGAGTATTTATTGGTGATCAAAGTGTTTAGATCACCAAGATTTCATTCTTGTACTTTGAGGAGGCGGACGGTTATGTTCGCGGTGTTTAGAGTTCGTGTGTGAACTCTTTGTTTGAGGTGCGGCCTCGGCGGGCTAGTGAGCTCGCGGTGTGTACGGACTAGGGAGTCATAGAGCTTGTAGGTGTTGCGGCACCGAGTGATCCGGTGGGATCGGTTATAGTGGAAATCCTTCGTGTGTCGAAGGCGGGGATGTAGAGCAAGTGTGCTCGAACCTCGAAACAAAACCCTTGTGTTTGCGATTGCTCTATCTCTCTCTTTGTCTCTTGTTTATATCTTGCATACTTATCTTGTCTTTATCTTTATATGCATGATATACATTTATGCTTAATTGTTATATTGCTTGGGATTGTTTGCTAACACTTGTATTCAACCAAGAGAGCCAACGCGGCACCTCAACCCTTATCTAGGGGAATCTAGAGGAGTTAGTCCAGAGCCCTTCACGGGAAATTCGGCTACACTCTTGTGTTATACGTGGTGTTTAGTGTAATAAGTTTTATTTGGTCATAATAGTTTTTAATTCCGCATTTAGTGACCATTAGATTAGCCATCACCTATTCACCCCCCTCTAGGTGATTTTCATCTCTCTCTCTCTCTCTCTCTCTGTGTGTGTGTGTGTGTGTGTGTGTGTGGTGTGTGTGAACCTTTGAGGTTGAAAGGAAAGCTCCGTGTCTCCAGGAAAGGATCCTTCCTTTTCTTTTCTCCTAAAAAAGCCCCCCCTCTCTGATAGCTTTCATGGCTATTTATAGGGGGTCTAAGGGGTATAATTGTCCCTAAAATCTCTCCATAATGGGGATTAACTCCCACATTATGTGAGGAGTAAATTGACCTAGTAATGGGGGTCAGTTACAACAGAAATGAGGGTCTCGCGTTGGACGTGGACCTTTCTCTGTTGTGTAGACGCAACACTCACAGGCTTCTCATGGCTATGTTGAAATTGAAATGCGAAGCTCACAGACACGCGTTGAAATTTAGATGTGAAATTGCTCAGACTCACGTTTGAAGTGAAACGCGGAGTTGCTCAGACCCACATTTGAGGTGAAACGCGGAGTTGCTCAGACCCGCGTTTGAAGTGAAACGCGGAGTTTCTCAGACCCGCGTTTAAAGTCCGCGTTTTATCTTGTACGTGAGATTCAAGTTTTAGTTGAAACGCGACCTTCCTGTTGAAGCGAGGTCCGCGTCTGAGGACTTGTCTTTAATGATTTTTAGACAGTCTACAAAGGATTCAGCAACCTCAATGAAAGCACTAAATGTTATGGGTAATTTTCTAAGTAATTAATCCATACATTAAAATAATAGAGTGAGTATAATCAAATCACAGAAAATTCAATGCAAACACAAAGAATTACGTGGAAGCTCAAATAGGATAAACCACGAAAAAAGAGAGAAAGAAATTCTACTATGTTAATGGTGATTACAGGTGGGATTCTCTGGTGAGCTAGGGTTCTGGATTCCCTTCCCCTTTTTATATTGGAAGGGTTTCTTTTATATGCAAGTTATCTCACTTGGATAAGGCTAAGGAGTCCCGCTTAGTTCGAACACCTTACTCCCTTATCTCAGAGGCAGTTAAATTAACCATCTTGATTTGAATGAGGTGGACGAGAGTCCATCTTTATCTAATTCTCTGCGTCTAACTGTTGATATGGTTGATCTCTTCTCGAGTTATAACTGTCGAGTTTAAATAGGGATTTGGCTTATAGATGAGATTCTCACAACTGATTTTATCTTTTACTTCTAACTATATGAGCCGCTTGGGGTTTGAATCAAATGGGTACTCTCGGTCAGAGGTTCTGAAAGTAGCTACGTGTCACTCGCCTGTTTGGTGTTAGATGAACATGTGGTGTGATCTCGAGGAGGTCAAAAACTGACCATTACAGAGAATTACACCCATTTGGAATGAGGGATCAGCTACCAGGGATGATTGATTAGGACTTCTCTACCAGCATGTGACAATAGAGAGATTTTCTAGCCTTTTAGTTTATTGTGCATCTTCTTAATTAAATGCTTGTAACCCGCAATCAGTTTACCCGTGGAAAATAATGGAACACCAAGATAATGCTCGTCCTTATGCATGAACTAGACGCCAAGTATACCTGTGAAATTGTTCTTCGCACTACCCAAGAGGTTGTTAGTGTAAGGATTGTGACTTAAATACGTCGTGAGGGAAGACAAAGGTTCAGAGGTCTAAGAACGGACGAACACGTAGAGATGTATATAGTCTAGTTGACTTATACATCTCAGTAGTCAACTTGGAACGTAATAGAGAGTTAGATTTTTGCAGTAGTTGACTTATAGTATTTATTAGTTGACTAATACACTCATTATATGACTAATAGGATGATTATGGTAATTTTTTTGGATCTGTTTCCAGTTTGAGTTGAACTCAAGTTTCCTTCTCTTCTGTGGCGGTGTTGTTCGTATTGATGGAGTTTGTGTAGGACTAAGATGATCCTATGATTTATAAATTATCCTTTGGGGTGGTCTTCAATGTATTATTTAATAATCAAGAAAAAGAAAGAGATTCATGAAAGAAGTTTTAGCCATAAGGGTTCACTATTCTAGGCGGCTATCAAAGGGCTTGTAATCTTCATAGCGAGAAGTGTAAGTGTTTCTTATTGCACTCCTCTAAAATTTTAATAAAATTTTCCCCTTCTCCCATGAACGTACACACGATCTGTTTGATCAGCGAAACCACGTTAAATTGTGTGTTAGCTTTCTTTACTTCAGAACATCTCATCTCTTCTTCTTGTTGCTTGATGATCTGCTTTTTGCTGCGCCATCCCAGCAATTGGTATCAAAACATATAAGTTCGTTGTAACAATTGGTATCAGAGCATATCGATAGGGGGCATAACAATTGGTATCAGAGTTATATCAACATAAAGATGTCTGCAATCAAGTTTGATATTCAGCAGTTTGATGGTGTCATCAATTTCAGTAGGTGGCAAATTAGGATGAACACCATCTTGACCCAGAGTGGGTTGAAGAAAGCACTACTCGGGTGTTAGTATTTAGAGTGCCTCATATTCATTAGAGAAGAATTCAGTTTTTGGCAGTTTCCTAATATGGATATGTCTCATGTTTTAGTTTGGATATAGGTTTCCTACTTCTCTAAGGAGGTGTTGATTTGAGTTCGTGTTGGACTAGGATCATCCCAGATGCCTATATAAACCCCTCAGGGGTAACCTTTTGAAGGAGTGTCAAGAATTCAAGAGAAATTCTAGAATTCTACCATTGAGATTGTGAGAGAGATCTCATTGTAACTCTTGTATTTTTTTCAATAAATATTTCTTCCCTCCTCCCTGTGGACGTAGGCACATTGTCGAACCACATTAAATCTTATGTTCCTTGGTTGTGTGGAGATTGCTTTCTAGTGGCAGATCTTCTACGCTTCCGCTGTCGAGTCTTCAACTTGGTGTTCCTCTGTTGTTTGATTGGTGATAGGTCATTAACAATTGGTATCAGAGCGATGGCTAGCAAGATGATCATGACAAACACGTTCGAGGAGAAATTTGACGGAAAGTCTAACTTCCTGTTGTGGAAGATGCCAGTAACATCGTTGCTCGTCAAGGAGGGCACACACGAGGCCCTGCTTGGTATTAAGAAAATGCTATCAAAGATGGAGGATGATGAGTGGAACGATATCGACTTCTTCGCAAAGCCGACGATCATACTGTACTTATCAGATGAGGTCCTCTACAATGTGATGAACGAGGAGACAACTGGTGGTCTTTGATGTAGGCTGGAAATCCTATACATGATAAAGAGTTTATCGAACAAGCTCTTCATGAAGAAACAGTTATACAGCCTTCGGATGAAAGAAGGTATGCCTATTCTACAATATCTCAATGCTTTTACTAGAATTTTAAGCGACTTATTAGCTCTAGAGGTTAAGTTAGAAGAAGAAGACAATGCTCTTTTGTTACTTTCTTTTCTTCCATCAAGTTATGACCACTTGGCAACCACCATCATGTATGGTAAGGAGACCTTAGAGTTAGAAGATGTCAGGCAGATGCTTCAGAACAACGAGCTGATGAAGAAGACATATTCTACGAACGAGGCCTCAGGATTGTTCGTTAAGGGCCAGAGGGGAAGATCAAATAGTAGGGGACCCAAAAGGGATCCAAAGGCTTCTAGCAATTTTTCTTGCTACTTTTGCAAGAAACCAGGGCATATCAAGAAAAATTGTATGAAATACAAAGAAATGCTGAAAAGGAAAGGCGGCAAAGATTCTGATGGGACTAGTATCAGTGGAAAGTCAAATCAAGCTAGGGTTGTCGAAGAAGCAGACAAGAATTCATGTGATGTCAGCTGAGACAGGAAAAGACAAATACTCAGATGCTTGGTTACTTGACTCGGGGTGCACATATCACGTGTGCCTAAAAAAGGTGTGGTTCAGTACTTACAAGCCTTATGATGGAGGCTCTGTCCTGATGGGAAATAATGGCGTGTGTAAGACTGTTGGCATCGTTAACATCTGTATGAGGATGTTTGATGGACAAGTTTGAACCCTCACGAACGTTCAACACGTTCAGAATTTAAAGAAGAATCTTCTCTCGTTGGGAGCTTTGGAAGCTCGTGGTACAAGTTTTCTGGTGCAGATGGAGCAATCAAAGTTACTAAAGGCTCCATGATGATTCTCAAAGGAGAACGGACAACAAAATTGTACAAGTTGACAGGAAGCATTATTATTGGTGATGCTTCAGCAACAACAGAGAAGGAAGATACTATAAGATTTTGACACATGCATCTTGGACACATGTGCGAGTGAGGTCTTCAAGTCCTACGCAAAAGGAGTGCTCTACCAGGAATCAAATATTGCAAAATTAATTTTTGTAAATTTTGCATTATGGATAGGGAATGTAGATTAGCTTTCTCTACATCTCAGCACAAGACAAAGGGCTTGCTAGATCTCATACACACGGATGTGTGGGGGCCTTCGCCAGTAGCATCCATTGGAGGTGCTAAGTACTATATTACTTTTATAGATGATTTTTCAAGAGAAGTTTTGGTATACTTCTTGAAGTAGAAATCGAAAGTATTTCAGAAGTTCAAGAAGTGAAAAACTTTGGTGGAAAATCAGACGGGGCGGAAGGTGAAAGTCTTGAAGTCCGATAATGGAGGCGAGTACACCTTCAAAGAATTCAAAGACTACTTAGCAAGTAAGGGCATCAAACACCAGCTAAGTATTTCAGGGCGACCAGAACAAAACAGAGTAGCAAAGCGCATGAATCGGACACTTCCAAAGCGTGCCCGCAGTATCAGATTACAAGCGACATGTCAGAAGGATTTTGGGCAGAGGCGGTGAATCATGCGAGTTATCTGGTAAACATGTCACCATCAACAGCTATTGATCTTCAGATCCCAGAAAAAATATGGTGAGGAGTATCTGTGGACTATTCAACCCTAGAGATTTCTGATTGCTCGGCATATAGTTTGGTTGATAGTCAGAAAAGAAACAAACTGAAGTCCAAGTCTAAGAAGTGTATCTTCATCGGGTTCACCAAAGGAGTCAAGGGTTTCAGACTTTGGGATCCTGATAAAAAGAGCGCCTTTACCAGCAGAGAAGTGGTCTTTGATGAAGATTCAATGTTGCGAGAAAAGTTAGAGACGGAGGATAAAGCGTAAGGTGGAGCTTCAGACAGTTCGGCAACAGACACTCAGAAAAAGGGAGTCGAGTTCTTAGATAGCCCTAAAAGGCCTGAAGGGTCAGAAGAGGACTCCTCAGATTCAGATGGAGATAAACAAAAGGCTACTCAAGAGCAACCTAGACCGTTGAGGCGGTCAGTCAGAGTTACGGTGCCACCAACAAGGCATGGTTGAGTTGAAGATCATGTCTCTTTCGTATTAGTAACAGAAACAGTAGAACCTGACAGTTACAGGGAAGCGATCGAGGCAAATGACCACGACAAGTGGATTACAGCCATGGAGCAAGAGATGGAGTCTTTGGATAGAAACCAAACATGGATGTTAGTCGATCTTCCAAAGGACTCCAAGGCAATAGATTGCAGATGGGTCTTTCGCAAGAAGGACAATAAGCAATACAAGGAAAGGTTAGTTGCCAAAAGATATGCTCAGAAGGAGGGTATTGACTACAATGAGATTTTCTCTCCTGTAGTCAAGTATATATCTATTCGAATGTTATTGGCGATAGTTACTCAGTTTGATCTAAAATTTGAGCAGATGGATGTTAAACTAGCGTTTCTGCACGGTGAGCTGGAGTAGAAGATATACTTGAAACAACCTGAAGGTTTCAATCAAGAAGGTAAAAACAATAAGGTGTGTCTTTTAAAGAATCCCTCTATGGACTTAAGCAATCTCCCAGGCAGTGATACAAACAGTTCGACTCTTTCATGATCAAGGCCAAATACAACCGATGTGAGTATGATAGTTGTGTCTATTTCAAGCAGAGTAATGATCCGACATATTTGCTGTTATACGTGAATGATATGCTGATTGCTGCGAGAAATAAGACTCATGTTCAGAAGCTTAAAGCTCAGCTCAAGAAGGAATTTGACATGAAGGATTTGGGAGAAGCCAGGAAGATCTTAGGTACGGAGATCACTCGAGACAGAAGCACATGCAGACTTTGGCTATCCCAAGAGAACTATGTTTTCAAAGTGTTGGAGAGATTCAACATGGCAGAAACAAAGACCAATTACCACTCCTTTGGTAGGTCACTTCAAATTATCGTCCAAGCAGTGTCCATAATCACCGGATGAGGAGGAAGAGATGTCTCGAGTACCATATGTTAGTGCGGTGGGATCACTCATGTATGCTATGGTCTGCACTAGGCCTGACTTAGCCTATGTAGTTAGTACAGCAAGTCGATTCATGTCAAATCCAAGAAAGCAACATTGGGAAGCAGTGAAGTGGGTGCTACGATATCTGCGAGGGACTGCAAGATTAAGCTTGGTGTTTCAGAGATTGGAAACAGGGAAGCCTAGGTTACTACAAGGCTATGTTAATATAAATTATGCAAGAGATCTTGATCAGCGAAGATCTACGACGGGCTATGTGTTCACAGTAGCTGAGTGCGTCATTAGTTGGAAGGCAGAGTGCATCATTAGTTGGCTGCAGTTGAGGCGTCAAAGGAAGCTTTGTGGTTGAGAGAATTGGTTGAGACGTTCAGTATCATACAGAATTTAGTTCGGATTCATTACGACAGCCATAGTGCTATTCATCTCGCTAAAGATCACAGGTATCACAAGCGGATGAAGCACATTGATATGAGATTTCACAAGATACATCAGTGGGTCGTGGATGATAAGGTGATCGATTTGGTAAAGATCAGCATGAAGAAGAATCCAGCGGATATGATGATGAAGACCATCCCGGTGGAGAAGTTCAGAGCATCTCTGAACTTTATCAAGGTTCTCCAAAGGTAAAGTATCGAACGGGCCCTTGGGAGAAAGCCATGTGAAGTCACAAAAGGGGGGAGAAAGGAAGGCGAATAAAATAGAGGCCAATTTCTATGGATGGACTCAATAAATATGAGTCAAGATGGAGATTGTTAGTATTTGGAGTGCCTCATATTCATTGTAGAAGAATTCAGTTTTTTGGCAGTTTCCTAATATGAATATGTCTCTTGTTTTGCTTTGGATACAGGTTTCCTACTTCTCTAAGGAGGAGTTGATTTGAGTTCATGTTGGACTAGGATCATCCCAGGTGCCTATATAAACCCCTCAGAGGTGGCCTTTGAAGGAGTGTCAAGAATTTAAGAGAAATTCTAGAATTCCTCCATTGAGATTGTGAGAGAGATCTCATTGTAACTCTTGTATTTTTTTTTAATAAATATTTCTTCCCTCCTCCCCGTGGACGTAGGCACATTGCCGAACCACATTAAATCTTGTGTTCCTTACTTGTGTGAAGATTGCTTGCTAGTAGTAGATCTTCTACGCTTCCGCTGCCGAGTCTTCGACTTGGTATTCCTCTATTGTTCGATCGGTGATAGATCATCAACATCGGGAAGGAGAAGAAGCCTGCAGATATGAAGGATGAAGCTTGACAGGAGTTCGATTAGAAGGCCTTGACAGTTATTCAGCTTTGCTTGAAGTATGAAGTGTTAGATGAGTTTTCTTCAGAGAAAATATCTGTGTTGTGGGAGCGGCTTCAGGATTATTATCTGAAGAAGTCGTTGGCAAATGGTTGATTCTAAAGTAGCATCTCTTTCTTCTCCGCATGCATGAAGGTATACCTATCAAGTCTCACATTACAAAGTTTACCTCTATTATCAATGAGTTAGATAAGATAGAGGTTAAAATAAAAGATGAGGATCAAGTATTTCTATTACAGTGTTCTTTATCTTCTTCATACAAGAGCTTTAGGGAAACTATCATCTATGGAGGCAAATCAACTATCAAGTTCAATGAGGTCAAGGAACATCTGCTCAATAAGGACAAAATTGATAAGCAGTTGGCAGGTGAGTCTCATCACGATGATTCTGGGAAAGCACACTTTACTAAGGAGAAGAGTAATAATGAAAATTCACGGGTAACCCAAAACACAAGAATTTGATGTACAACTGGCGTCACAAGAAGGGGGACATCAGAGCTAATTGTTGGACTCGCAGGAAGAAACAATAAGATGCTAATGTCATTGAACTGTCTGAAGAGGATGAAGATAAATGTGATGTTCTATTTGTTACAGATGGTTCGGTTGGTATTGATTATTGACTATGGATGTTTATAGCATATCAGTTTCAATAGGATGATGTTCTCCTCATGCACTTTGTTCAAGAGGGAGTGGTCTTCATAAAAAATTCTACTATGAACAAGGTGATTGGCGAAAAAATTGTAACACCTCGATACTGCAGGCACGGAGATGTTACTGCAACGTATATACGCAGGTCTGAAATACCCTCATATATATACGCTAAGCATCAGTACCGGTAAGAATCAAAGTATGAAAGTACGTGGTGCATTATATTCTCCAACATATAAGTACAATTATAAACTTATCACAGGGAGTGATAGAATATTACAAGATTATTACATCACTAATAGGCGCAAATGCGAGAATACACATAGATAAACAATTATGAATAGTACAAAAAGCGCTCACGAGTTACAAGAGGAAAACTCGAGCGACGAACAGGAAGCCTAAAAGGATACGGCCTCGGACTGGTCTACCGCTAATCCAAGACGTTGCCACTACGCAACTCTGATCAATAGGAAGTCCACCAAGGTCCAAACTCTGGGATCTGGACATGCAGATCCTGGGTTGTCAGAAGCAACCCAACGAGTGGTGAGATGAGTGCCAAGTGGCGTGCAGGGACAGGCATACGTGTATCGATAAATTTGAGTCGAAAGCATGTATTGAAAATCGTATTGTGAGCATAGGCACACATGAGCAGGTAATGAGACATCAAGTGAAGTAAACATGACAAAATCAGTTATACAAGCCCAAATTACCGATTTGTGAGATTAGTACGTCGAAAGAATAATTCAAACAAAGAAACTTTCATATATATATATATATATATATATATATATATATATATATATATATACCTTATACCTCACATCACCGTATCATGAGTTCATATAACCCGAGTTGTCTCCTAAACTAAGAAACCAGCATAAAATCGATAAGACTGAATAAAATTGAATACAGGCAAAACTATTTGTACAAGCTCAGTTTACGGCTTCATGAGACTAGTACATCGAAGGAATAATCCAAACAAGAAAACCCTCATCTATATACCTTATGCCCCTTGTTACCGTAATCCGAGTGTATACGACTCGAATTGCAAAACAACACAACAAATTAATAATTAGCATCTTATTATTATTATTACTCATCCTATCCCTAGGTATGTGCCCTAGCATCCCAACACGCATACATCCATATATGAGTAAGATGAGGTTGTTATTGGAAACTGATGATGAAAACAACGAGTTATGTTTACGGTGGGCCCGTGCATGCCCGGGACCACGGTCCTGGGTGCTCCATTGCTGGTGTATGGAACTGGCTGCAAGGCGTACGGAGATGAGTCTTATTGTATGCCCATTAAGGACTATAACAGGAGGTAGGGAGCCAGCGCTCTCCTCATAACACCTAAAGGCCCTCAGGTAGAACCGAAAGTTTTAGTTGCACAATATATCCAATACCACTATAAATATATTCACCACTTGAAATCCATCAGTTTTCCCCTTATCCGATGTAGGTTGACCTTTTTATAGTTTATTATGTAATTATCAATTTACGGGAATAACAGGAGTAGGTCAGGTTCAGGATTGAAAATCACCTAGAGGGGGGGTGAATAGGTGATAATGCTAATCAATGCACAATTTAAAATTTATGATGCAACAATCTCACAAAGCAAGTGAATATAGCAATGAAAGTAGAGAGCAAGTAATAAGAGCAATGAAAGTAAAGCAAGAATCAAGTGCAAGTAAACCAAACGCAAACACCAAGAATTGTTATCGAGGTTCGAGCACCCAGCTCTACTTCCCCGCCTTCCCCAGAAGGATTCCAACCACTTCCACTATCACAAAGATGTTACAAATCCACCGGAGTACCCAACTCTACAATCTCAAGTACAAGCAATCTCTTAGTAGTCAAAAGACCACAAACTCTCTCTTGCAAAATTCTCTTCCCTTACCAAGGTCCTTAGAGAACAATGAGTAGGAATGAAGCTCTTGTGTGCAAGGAGAAAAGAAAAAGAAATCAGAGAGTTCTTGAAAACACTTCAGAAAATGAGAGAGAATTTCAGCACAAAAACCAAGAAACCAAGTCTTTTTGAATGCCTTAAACTTGTGGAAATTTTGATAATTTTTCTAGTAACCAACCTCTCCCTAAACACCCCTATTTATAGGAGAGGGCTAGGGTTTAGAGATAAAACATATTTAAGGCTAATCAGAAAATATTAAAACCAAAACATGTCATTTAAACACACTTAAGTGAGAAAAGGACGAAAATTAAACCTGCTCAGAAACTAGCCGTTACTGTTCAAACGGCTAGCTCGGTCGACCAGCCCGGTCGACCGCTAGTACAAAAAAATAGCCGTTGCAGGCTACGGTCGACCGCCCGGTCGACCCAAACAAACAGAGAGCAGAGTCTTGCAGTCAGGCATGTCTCGGTCGACCGTCCGGGTCGACCGTGAAACGTGCACACTGATACGTGCAGCTGCCAGAACTCCGGTCGAGTCGGCCGGCCGACCGGCTTGACCTGACATTGGGTCGGTCGACCCTTGCGGTCGACCGGCTCAGGTCAAAAGCCAAAACAAAGATAGAATTTTGAGGAGAAATCTATTTTTAACAAACTAGTTTTGAATAGGGATATATATAATGAAAAAAAAATGAGTTTGTAGGCTGAAGATTGTATGCAAACTATTTTGTACATATTATAGGAAATATGTTTGGAAACAAGATGTGCGCAAAAACGTGTGTGATAGAGCTTCAAACCTATTCACTATTCCTTAACAAAACTCTAAACTAAAAACAAATCTAATAAATTATCTTGAGCAATCTTGAAGTCTTGAGCCATGCAATGCCTTGCTAGAGCCTTCTCTTCTATGTTCCTTCCTTGATGTGCAAAAAAGCCTTCTTTGCTTCATGAACCTAGAATTTCTTGCAATAGCTAAGCAATGGCCTCCAAACTATGGTACAAACCTGAAACTTATCTTAACAAACTAATTAGTACCATATAGCTCCTATTTGTTTTGTTATCATCAAAACTCTAAACAAATGGAGAGTGTAACCTTTTGGGCTAACAATCTCCCCCTTTTTGATGAAGACAAAACAAATAGGTTATAAACAAAAATATAGGGGAAAGCTCTGATCGGTAGAAAACAAGGTACGTGAAGTCTTTGCACAAGATTTAGGTATTTAAAGAGATGGTTCAATGTTTAGAGTTCACCTTTGGATCTTGTTTACTTCAAATATGTAATTGATATACCTTGTTCCAATCTTCCGCTATAGCATAAAGCTATACCGAGTCGAACCACAAGGAGAGCTAGCGTAGAAGCGTTACGATACACGTGAGAAAAGGAAACGAGAATTCTTCTCTTGCTTAAAAGAATGAATAAAATACAAAGAAATGAATGAAAGAGTGTATGGATATGTTCATGGTGGTAAGTGAAAACAAATCAAGAAGAGGTTTGTTGTATTCACACTAAAAGAAAAGAAAACTCTAGAAAAGATTGATTGAAATAAAACCATGACTAGCTAACCTTAACTACCTTGCTAAAGACTTACTAAACTCCGTGATAGTGATGCGTGCCTCATGTTGATTCATCGGTATGAATGCGTCTTGCTTGTGGTCTAATTACTTTCTCACTTGGATGATGGGGATTCATTCTTGGACTTGTCTTGTAGCCTCCATAGATGGTCATAGGCCTACAAATAGACTTTCACTAATGGAATCAAAAGAGTTACACTCAAGTGATGCAAATGAAGAACATACAACATTCACTAATGGAAGTAGTGAAGTTATACATCAAATAGCATATTGGTGCTTCCATCTCCATGTTCCATCAAGGCACTAGTTCGAAGACTAGGCTCCAAGTGAGGCACACATGAATCATATGGAGAATTACAACAAGATCTTGCCAAGAAATGAAAAGAAACCCATCGGAGAAGAGAAAACCATACAAATTGCAAGATGAAGTAAAGCAATCACCCATGAGTTAGAAGTTAGCAAGGTAGTAGTTAGCTAGTACATGGAGAAAGAATTAGCTACACACCATTACAAAAGAAAAGCTAAACATGAATAAATTGCTAGAAAGTAAACAAAGCAAGTAAGGAAAGAAAACAAACTAGAATCAAGCTCAAGTAGAGTAGATGAGAATGGATCAATCCTTGTATAGCTCCAAGTTGTCACTCCTTGTTGATACAAGCTCTCTCTCTCATACAACTCTCTCTTGCAATGAAATCTAGGGAGAAGAAGATCATAGAGAGCTACAAACCCTAAACAAAAACTAACAAATTAAAAGCTATTCCCTAATCTCTCTCTCTTCTCTGATCCCTCAGCTCGCAGGTGAAGATGGAGTATTTATAGCATGGGAGAGAACCTTCGAGAGCCAAGGTGGTTGCCACAAAATCCGGGGCTCAACGGCCCTGGGATTGCCGCGCCCTGCCGCGGGATTGCCGCCAGATCTGGGCCGTTGGCTCGGATCTTTCTGGTGAGATCTGGTAGTTAAGTTGTTGGCCACGTGGACTGGTTGGATTCTCCACTTGGCGCGCGGATCTCTCTAGATCTGGATTTGAATTTGACTTTATCTTAATCATGGATTAATCACTTAATTAGTGTTAATTAAGTGATTATTTGGATATCTCTCCATTAAGTGTGTACCTGCAAATATGTAGAGAAGAGGAGTAAAAATCACATATTTATTTGTAATATGCATGGGAGTTATGATATAAAATATGCAATATTGGATACTAATCAAGCTCCCCCTCAATTATGCTATATTAGACAAGAAAAAAATAATGTAATTTGTAATTTGCAAGTAAACATCATGAAACCAAAAACCACGAAAATATAAAACACTTGCAAAACACTTAAACTCAAATTACAAGAACACATCAACAACTAAAAATATAAAATATATATAAACTCATATGGAACCAACCAAAACCATATGAACTCATATTTCTACATAAAAACTCATTCTCCCCCTTTTTGTCATACATCAAAAAGGGTTATGAAAACATTTTTATTCAATAACACAAACATTAAGTTCACCACAAATGAAGGAAAATCTAGCAAAATCAAGTGGTTTAGTGAAAATATAGGCTAGTTGCAAATCCGTAGAAACATAATCAATATCTATATCTCCTTTCTCAAAGTGATCTCTAAGAAAGTGAAATCTAATCTCAATGTGCTTGGTCTTACTATGTTGATTTGCATTCTTTGTCATGTGTATAGTACTAGTATTATCACAAAATATTTTTATATGGTTATAATGCAAATCATAATCAAGGAGAGTATGTTTCATCCAAAGGACTTGTGCACAACAAGCCCCCGCGGCAACATACTCCGCCTTGGCGGTTGAGAGAGCTACGGAATTTTGTTTCCTAGAGGACCATGAAACAAGACAATTACCAAGAAATTGACATGTCCCACTAGTACTCTTTCTATCTACTCTACAACCCGCATAGTCGGCATCCGAATAACTCGTCATTGAGAAATCTCCGATTTTCGGATACCATAGACCCATTCCAATCGTTCCCTTAATATAACGAATAATGCGTTTTACCGCAATAAGATGAGACTCTTTGGGACACGATTGAAATCTAGCACAAAGACACACACTAAACATGATATCCGGCCTACTTGCCGTCAAATACAAAAGACTACCTATCATGCTTCTATACAATTTAATATCAACATTTTTACCTTGGTCATCCTTATCAAGCTTGGTGGTAGTTGCCATGGGAGTGTTGCAAACCTTTGAGTCTTCAAGTCCAAACCTCTTTACGAGTTCCTTTGCATATTTGGCTTGACATATGAAGTTCCCATCTTGCAATTGCTTGATTTGGAGTCCAAGAAAGAAATTAAGCTCACCCATTGAAGACATTTCAAACTCACATTGCATAACCTTTTCAAATTCCTTGCATAGAAACTCATTAGTAGAAGCAAAAATTATATCATCAACATAAATTTGCACAATTAAAATGTCATTATCAACATGCTTAGTGAATAGAGTTGTATCTACTTTGCCTTTAATAAAATCATTTGAAATGAGAAAACTAGAAAGCCTTTCATACCAAGCTCTTGGAGCTTGTTTCAATCCATACAAAGCTTTATCAAGTTTAAAAACAAAATCGGGATGAACATGATCAACAAAACTGGGAGGTTGAGCAACATAAACTTCTTCATTTATAAAACCATTCAAAAATGCACTTTTCACATCCATTTGAAAAAGTTTAAAATTTTTGAAAGATGCAAAAGCTAGTGTCATCCGTATGGCTTCAAGCCGTGCTACGGGTGCAAAGGTCTCCTCAAAGTCAATTCCCTCAACTTGAGTGTAACCTTGGGCCACTAACCTAGCCTTATTCCTAATCACATTTCCGGACTCATCCAACTTGTTTCTAAAGATCCACTTAGTACCAATTATTGGTCTATCATGGGGCCTAGGAACAAGGTGCCAAACTTGGTTGCGCTCAAATTGATTGAGTTCCTCTTGCATGGCTAGCAACCAATATGAGTCAGCCTCGGCTTCGAGGATGCTTTTGGGTTCAAAATGAGAAATGAAAGCAAAGTTACCACATAGGTCATGGAGTTTGGAGCGAGTTGTTACCCCTTTAGATGCATCACCTAAGATGAGCTCCTTGGCATGATTTGTAGCGTATCTCCAAGCTTTAGGAAGCGGTTGAGAGCTTTCCTCTTTATCCTCTTGAACATCACCAATTGATTCTAGCTTTTCTTCTTAGGCGGGTGAGTCCTTCAAGGATAGTCTCTCCATGTCTTCACCTAATGGGTCAATCTCTACAACATTCTCAACAACCACATTAGATTCTTCAAATTTAACATGCATGGATTCTTCAATGGTAAGTGAAGATCTATTGAATACTCTATAAGCTTTACTAGTTGTAGAATATCCAACAAAGATTGCTTCATAAGCCTTAGCATTAAATTTACCCAAGTTATCTTTAGTGTTCAAAACAAAACACTTGCATCCAAAAACTTTGAAATATGCAACATTAGGTTTTCTAGAATGATACATTTCAAAAGATGTTTTGGAAGAATTTTTACATAAATAAATACGATTTGATATATAGCATGCGGTGTTTACGGCCTCGGCCCATAGATATTGTGGGAGGTCATACTCACTTATCATTGTCCTAGCCATCTCTTGAAGTGTTCTATTTTTCCTTTCTACAACTCCATTTTGTTGTGGAGTTCTAGGACAAGACATTTCATGCTTAATTCCCTTTTCATCACAATAAGTCATGAAGAGTTGGTTAACAAACTCTCCACCTCTATCACTCCTTATTCTCAAAATCGAAAAACCCTTTTCTTTTTCAACTCTTTTTCGAAAAATCTTAAAACGAGAAAAAGTTTGATCTTTGTGTTCCAAGAAGAAAACCCAAGTGAAACGGGAAAAATCATCAACTAAAACAAATGCAAATCTACTACCATTTAAGCTCTTAGTTTTAGTAGGTCCAAAAAGATCCATATGAATTAATTCTAAAGGCCTAGTTGACATGATATCCTTGATTGGTTTGAAGGAAGACTTGGTTTGTTTCCCAAGTTGGCACGCACCACAAATGCGGTCTTTCTCAAACTTCAAGCAAGGAATACCCTTCACCAATTCCTTTGAATTAATCCTAGAAAGATGGTCAAAAGATGCATGTCCTAATCTTCTATGCCAAAGCCAAGAATTTTCATCAAAAGCATTTAAGCATTTAGTAGAACATTCCACATTAAGCATGTCAATGATATAAACATTATCATCACGAAAACCGGTGAGAATACAAACATTGGTTTTAACATCAAATATTTTGCAAGAAGAATCATCAAAGACAACTTTAAGTCCACGATCACAAAATTGACTAATGCTAAGCAAATTATGTTTCAAACCATCAACAAGTACAACATTTCTATAGTAGGAGATTAACCAATTTGAATGTTACCTATACCGATGATAGTGCCTTTGGAGTCATCCCCGAAGGTGACGGAGCCACCTTCCTCATACCTTGATAGGGTTGTAAAGTTATTGATGTCCCACGTCATGTGTCTTGAACAACCACTATCAAGGTACCACCGCTCCCTACGTCTTGGAGCCTTGGTGTGTACCTATATCAAATAATTTAGGACTTGATTTTGGTACCCACATTTTCTTGGGTTCTAAAGAGTTAGTTTCATTAACCCAAACAAGATTATTTGATCTATTTACTTGGTCATAACAAAATTTAGCCAAATGTCCATTCTTACCACAATATGTGCATCTATACACTCTACCATATTTAAAAGCATATTGAGTGTGTGATTTGTGAGCATGAGAATTGTGAGCATGAAAAGATTTAGCATGAGAAGTGTATGTGTAGTGTGAGCATGAGAAATCTTAACATGTGAATCTTTAGCATGAGAGGTGTGCTTTTTAGAAAACATTTCTTCAAGTTTCTTAGTGTTAAAAGCACAATCCTTTAAAGTCTTTTCAAAAACAACAATTCTAGTTTTTAAAGAAGAAATTTCTTTTTTATCAATCTTAGGAAATTTTGCTTCACAAGCAACTTTGTAAGCACTAAATTCATTTGAGTAAAATGAGAGTTGAAAAAATTTCATCTTTTCTTTAGAAATAATAGCAAGTTGATTCTTAAGAAAAGCAACTTCCTTTTTCAATTTTGAGCATTCAATCTTTTATTATCATATATTTCTGAAAGTCCAACAAAGGCATGAACAAGAACTTCTTTACTTAATTCATCATCTTCATCATCAAGAGGTTGAGGGGTTTCCTTTGGTGTGTTTGCCATGAAACACATATTCGCTATATCCGCCTCTTCCTTGGACTCGCTTTCCGAATCCCAAGTTCCTTGTACGCTTTCTTTTCTTCCGGTTTCTTTGGCTTGAAGGAGGAGGTCATCTTCTTCTTGAACTCCGGGCAATCCGCCATGATATGTCCGGGCTTTCGACAATTGTAGCATATAATTCTTCTCTCCTCTTTGCCTTCGAATTTTCTTCGGAAGTTGAGCTTGTTCCTCCGGTACATCCTCTTCACATTTCGCACAAGGAGGGAGAGCTCCTCATCTTCTTCTTCATCTTCTTCATCGTCCTCAAGAGTGGATGAAGACTTGAAGGCTATGGACTTCTTCTTTAGTGGAGCGGCCTCTTCTCTTGCTTTCTTTTCCATCTCATGGGTCTTTAAGTTCCCAATGAGACTAATTAGGTCCATCTCATCCTTGTCGTTCAATTCTTTCAAGGTGGTGGCCTTGATCTCCCATGATGTAGGAAGTGCCCGAATCACTTTTCGCACCTTTTGGTCATTGGAGATGTCATCACCTAAAGAAGAAAGAGCATTGGTGATTTTAGTAAATCTAGTAATCATACAATCAATAGATTCTTCATCAATCATTTTAAAGGATTCATATTGGGACCTCAAGAGAACTATCTTAGCTCTCTTGACTTGTGAAGTCCCTGGTGTGTGACCAATAAATGTTGCCAAATCTCATAGGCGGATTGGCAATGAATTACTCGTGTAAGGTCATCCTCATTCAAGGCAGTTAAGAGGGAATTTTGGGCCTTAGAGTTAGCCTCATATTCTCTAAAGTTGAAGTCGGTCCATATGCTCTCATCACTATCGGGTGCTACATAGGGTTTGGTCAAGGATTTAGCTACTAAGCTACCTAAAGATTGCAAAAAGATAGTCATCCTAACCTTCCAAATAGGGAAATTAAGTCCATCAAATTTAGGAGGGGTTTTGATGTTATCGGCCATGTTTACTAGTGATGACAAATGGAATGCAAATGTTGATTAGCAAATTTTAAGGATCTCTCTATGGATGTTAAGCCAAAACCTAGAGTCCAAGCTCTGATACCAATTGAAAATCACCTAGAGGGGGGGTGAATAGGTGATAATGCTAATCAATGCACAATTTAAAATTTATGATGTAACAATCTCACAAAGCAAGTGAATATAGCAATGAAAGTAGAGAGCAAGTAATAAGAGCAATGAAAGTAAAGCAAGAATCAAGTGCAAGTAAACCAAACTCAAACACCAAGAATTATTATCGAGGTTCGAGCACCCAGCTCTACTTCCCCGCCTTCCCCAAAAGGATTCCAACCACTTCCACTATCACAAAGATGTTACAAATCCACCGGAGTACCCAACTCCACAATCTCAAGTACAAGCAATCTCTTAGTAGTCAAAAGACCACAAACTCTCTCTTGCAAAATTCTCTTCTCTTACCAAGGTCCTTAGAGAACAATGAGTAGGAATGAAGCTCTTGTGTGCAAGGAGAAAAGAAAAGAAATCAGAGAGTTCTTGAAAACACTTCAGAAAATGAGAGAGAATTTCAGCACAAAACCAAGAAACCAAGTCTTTTTGAATGCCTTAAACTTGTGAAAATTTTGATAATTTTTCTAGTAACCAACCTCTCCCTAAACACCCCTATTTATAGGAGAGGGTTAGGGTTTAGAGATAAAACATATTTAAGGCTAATCAGAAAGTATTAAAACCAAAACATGTCATTTAAATACACTTAAGTGAGAAAAGGACAAAAATTAAACCTGCTCAGAAACTAGCCGTTACTGTTCAAATGGCTAGCTCGGTCGACCGGCCCGGTCGACCGCTAGTACAAAAAATAGCCGTTGCAGGCTACGGTCGACCGCCCGGTCGACCCAAACAAACAGAGAGCAGAGTCTTGCAGTCAGGCATGTCTCGGTCGACCGTCCGGGTCGACCGTGAAACGTGCACACTGATACGTGCAGCTGCCAGAACTCCGGTCAACTCGGCCGGCCGACCGGCTTGACCTGACATTGGGTCGGTCGACCCTTGCGGTCGACCGGCTCAGGTCAAAAGCCAAAACAAAGATAGAATTTTGAGGAGAAATCTATTTTTAACAAACTAGTTTTGAATAGGGATATATATAATGAAAAAAAATGAGTTTGTAGGCTGAAGATTGTATGCAAACTATTTTTGTACATATTATAGGAAATATGTTTGGAAACAAGATGTGCGCAAAAACGTGTGTGATAGAGCTTCAAACCTATTCACTATTCCTTAACAAAACTCTAAACTAAAAACAAATCTAATAAATTATCTTGAGCAATCTTGAAGTCTTGAGCCATGCAATGCCTTGCTAGAGCCTTCTCTTCTATGTTCCTTCCTTGATGTGCAAAAAAGCCTTCTTTGCTTCATGAACCTAGAATTTCTTGCAATAGCTAAGCAATGGCCTCCAAACTATGGTACAAACCTGAAACTTATCTTAACAAACTAATTAGTACCATATAGCTCCTATTTGTTTTGTTATCATCAAAACTCTAAACAAATGGAGAGTGTAACCTTTTGGGCTAACAAGGATTACAGGAGTAACAGAGTACATAAGTACTAGAGAAAAAGGTCACTGGATATAATACAGGATAGCCATTACAAGATCCCCATAATATGATAATCATAAGTCAAGTGGTAATATAACAGGTGGCAGGTGACAAGTAGTAACATACAAGTGTCAGGTGATATAACAAGCAGATGTTAGGTGATAACAAGAAGTTGTTAGGTGGTAGCAAACATGTGATAGCACAACAGATATCCACTATTGTATATTACAAAATAGGAAAATGGTACCGCAACAGGGGATCAGTATGAGTATAGAAAAATGGTACCAGTATAGGAGATCTCCTATCGGTATGAATACTAAAAAATAATACAGTTTTGGAAAACATCATAAGTACTTATTTCAAACTCTCATCAAGAAAAGAATAATAGTTACATTATCAAGCAGGTAAGAAGGCAAGTAAGCAGACGAACATCCAAGCAGAGCTAAGCAAAGCTAAAGCGAAGCTAAAGTACAGCACTAGATGGCATCACATTCGATGTAGTTACCGCTCGCAACGAAGCCACGATAACGTACAGCTATCGCTCATGACGTAACTACACTTAGACAGAGTTAGTGGTAAAGCGATGAGCGCTAGGCTCACCTACCATGAAGAGCTGAAAGACCTGACGGTCTGAATGCTCTCCTTCTTTCGAGGAAGTGGACGAGAGCCCAAAGGGCTGATAGGCCAGAAGGTAGAGTAAGTACCTGAAGAGGTGTTAGTATCAAACACACGCATGCAAATAACAAGAAAGAGAGCCACAGAGCGATTAAGCCAGAGCTGAGCAAGACAGAAATAAAGTAAGCACATAAGCGAACAATCAAGTGAAGCTAAGCAAGCTGGAGCAAAGCTAGCGCACAACACTAAAAGCTATCACGCTCGGAATGGTTACTGCTAGTGGTGAAGCTAACGAATGCGTGGTGGCGGGTAACCGTTCCGCATCACCCGTGGTGAATCTGCGCCCACGGCATAACTACACCCAGATGAAGTTAGCGATAAAGCGCTGAGCGCTAGGTCCACCTACCAGCCAAGAGAGAACGCGAACGGCCTAAGCGCACACCCTTTTAGGGAAGTAGGCATAAGAGAAACCATAAGATCTAATGAGGCCAGGGGCCAAGTAGGTCCCTGCATAAAATAATGTTAGCACACGCAAGCACACATATAAATATGAAAATAATTAGATTATCCATGGAGTGGTGAAGCCCGGAGGCTGAGTGTAGAGCCCGGAGGCTGAGTAGGGAGCTCAGAGGCTAAACAACCGTGAAGGGTCGGCCACGCATGGTAATAGAGCAAATATCACAGCATATATATGAACCGGTATTAAACTACGCTATTATAACTATTCTTCGCATCAATACAGATACATGTCCATAGTACACATGTACACACCTGTGCTGGTACAAACACAACACATTAGTACGATTCTACATGTCCACTAAGGGGCTGTTTGTTTCGCCGTAAAAGGCGTAAAAGTCCGTAATTCGTAAATGACTTACAACCCAATTACAACTACGGCATTTGTTTGGACTAGAATTTGTAAAAGACTTACGCAACTAAACTACCACTAACTTGCAACCCAAGTACCACTCGCTTACAGCCCAGTTACAGTGAATTTTGTGGTCATGCAAATTTGTATTATTTTTTTATGTTAATATTAAATTTTTTTAATATTTATCATTTTTAATATTTATTTGCAATATTAAAACTTTTAAATCACCAAATAGATAATTTTGTGATCAACTTTTTCACTTACGACTTACACATTACGACAACCAAATACCATAAAATACAATACACTTTCCCACTTACAACTTTATATTACCAACCAAACACTGTAAAACTTACATGCATGTAACTCATTTACAACCGTAAAAGATTTTACCAATTACCACTTACAAATTACGGCCAGTTACGACAACCAAACAGGCCCTAAACAGATACAAATCCACCGATACAAATACATAGTCCCGTAGATACAATACAAATCCTAGAAAATACAATATGATGCCTGTCGAAGCAGTGTACCCAGAAAAGTGAAAACATTCACTTAAATCTGATCACGGACATGTGCACAGGCTCCATCCCCATCACTAAAAGAAAGAGTGAAAGAGAGAGAGAGAGAGAGCTAGAGAGAAAATAGAGAGAGATCAAGAGAGAGAAAGAAGAGAGAGAGATAGAGTGCAGGGGAGAGAGAGACTGAGAGAGAGAGGGAAGGGGGAGAGAGGACTGGCCAGCGGCGGCCGGCCAATAGTGGCTGGCGGCGGTCCTAGCCGTCAATGGTCCCAACAGAAAGGAGAGAGGGTGAGGTAGGGGGGAGAGAGAGAGAGAGAGAGAGAGAGAGAGAGAAGAGTGAGAGGGAGAAGAAAAGAGGAAAGAAAGAGAGAGAGATCTGAAAATACACCTAGAGGGGGGTGAATAGGTGTACTTGCCTAATCTAGGACAAATGATGTGAAATTAAAACTCAATTGCAACACACCATGTGTAACCAAGAGTGAGCCCGAATTTCTCCTAAAGGGCTCTGGAACTACTCCTCGAGATTCCTCTAAATTAAGAGTTGAGGTGCTATATGAAGCTCTCTCGTTCAATACAAGTGTGGCACACACAAAATATATCTAGCATATGAATATGTGCAATATAAAGCAATTCAAGATATAAGAGAGATAGAGTTGAGAGATAGTGGATCAAACGCAAACA